>JACEHZ010000368.1:0-250000 GCA_017893485.1 Hemerocallis citrina
CCCGGCTAGCTCCCGCACCCCCGCAGGAGTGGGGGGCTTGTGTGGTAGGGTAAAAATGGCCTGCGGGCCCAACCAGGGCCCAATACAACTCTCACTCAGGAAAGGTAAAAATAGAAATCCAGCTCGGCTTCGAACCATTACAGGATCGGCGCCGAACCTCAATCGCACCCCCCCAGAGCCGACCTCCTCGTATCCGACGAGCCTCAGTGACCCTCGGTCTCCGATCCGTGACAGCCCCATGAGCCGCCCCCCCTTTCTGGCGAAGCAGGGGGATGACCTGGCACAATCTAGGCCCTCCGAATCTCCCAGAGGCACAGAGGACCCACGATCAGCCATGTCAGCTCTATACCGCTCAGGGTTTTGCCACGTCAGCCCTATACCACTCCTGGTATTTCCACATCAGCCCTAAACCCCCTGGGCCTTCTGCCACGACAGGCCCATGGGCTTTCGGGTTCAGACCCGGCCCTCAAGCGGATCCAAACCCGGTTGGGATTCTCTATAAATACTAGACCCTCACCCACCTTTTCAGGTAATCAATCTTTTGCCACTTAAATTCACCTAGTTATTGCTACTCTCTCACAGAGACTAACTAGATCGTCGGAGGGTCCGCCACCGGGACAAACCCCGGTGTTTCAGGACCGTCTGCAGGTACACAAGACCTCGGATCCGAATCCTCTGATCCGAGCCCAGATCTCCGAACCACCCCGAGGTCGCCACAGGTTCCGCCCGGTCAGCCAAGGGTCGGCAGACGAGCAGCATTCTCCTTCAACTACAAATTGAGTCCGAACTCACACCTGGTGCATCCACACGTCTCCCAGAAATAAACCGCATCAACAAGTATAATGCAAACGAAAGCAAGTTTCTAGAGCACTACTAAATCTCTAATATTCTTAAACAATCCATGCATGAAAGATCACTCGTCAATTAAGGTTTTTATTCATGAAAGTTATTAGATAACCACACATTCATTGAGATTCATTAACCAGTAGGGTTTTATTAGTTATATATAACCATACAACTTCTAGCATGCATCCTACTTGATCAATCATCATATCTTACAAACATATAATAATTCAAGAGACAAGATAATATCACCCACCTCAAAGAAGATCAATTGAAGAATATAATAATAAGAAAGAACGCTCCTCATCCTCCTTGCGAAAATCCAAGATCCAAGCCTCCAAAAATCCAAGATAATACCAAAGAAGATAAAATTTTGTGAACAAAAGAAAGGAAATGGCTGTTGCTGCTATTATAGGCCGGGATATTATTAGCCAGGGTTTTACTGAGATTTTAGAAAATCTCCCCTAAGAAATCGATTTTTTACAAATATGTAGATCCCCAAATTTAAGTAGTTAATTAAATCAATTTGGGTAAGATTTAATGTAACTCCCACCAAAATTGAGTTATGAAAATTTTGCTCCCGAGTGTTATGCACATGTATTTGTACTGTTATGAGTAATGTCCATAACCCATTTTAATATAAATGTCCTACGTATTTCTGCATTTCTATTATTTATACATTTTTCGTTTTCTCAAAATTTATTTTTATCCTATTTTGAGCCAATTCAAATATAAAACCTAATCTTTTTGTATTTTACGTGTATTACACGTGTTTTCAATATACGTGATGATTACGTATATTCCACCGTTACGTGTAATGTTTCTACATATTCCAATTATTTATTTTTATAACTTGTTCGAATTCCTCTTATAAATTAAAATTTATTTTTCTCATATTTTAACTCAAATATATTTATACGTGTGATGCAGGTATTTTCTATGTACGTGTTGATTACATTATGGTATATATAAAATTAATGAAATGCATTTTTCGTATGTTGTATTTCAATTATTTATAAATATTTCCCCTACTTTTGCACGTGCATTGCATGTAAAACTTTACGCATATTTTGGTTCCAAAAAAATTTCTTGAGTCATGGGAATTTTTCTTCTCACTTTTCTAGTCACAATTATGTGATTTGATTTTAATTAAATTCATTAGGCCTAAATCCATTTTGTAGCCCACTAAAATTAATTACAAATTTAAAGCCCATGATTATTTTTACACTTAAATGTACATTTTAAAATCTAGTTAGATTGGTAAACTTGCCATGTGCAACACATACACCTAACTTAATAAAAACTAATAAATAAAGATTTCTATGAAAGGGTGTGCACACACATTTGATGCACGTGCACGTGGTTCTCACCATGGTTGAGAATGGGGGAGAGTGGTGTGAGTTAGGGGGAAGTGGTGAGTTATTTTAACCACACAATTTTTCTATAAATAGTCCATACTTTTGTCATGAACAATACAACTCAAAACAAAAACAAAAGACAGAAAGAGGGAGAAGTGTTTGCAGGTTGTGCTAGGAAGAGGCCGGCCATTTTTTAGGGAGCTCGGAGTTTTGGAGTATTACTTTCTAGGAGTTCAACTACTACGAATTCTACATTTGAGGTGGGTATTTCTCTAACTTTCTAATATAATTTTATTAGTAGAATGCTAGATTGTAGTATATATATGTATAAATTGTTAGACGCATGATAACTTAAATAGATTGAACATTCATGTTTAGATTATTTTTTGTTAATTGAATGTGTGAAATTATGATATGATTGATTTGGGGGTATTTTCATAAGGTTTTGTTTTGAAATCTAGTTGCATTTCAAAAAAAATCATAACTATTCAACTAGATGAAATCTAGAGCTAAAACTTTTATAGGAGTATCTCGTATATGTCAAGAATATCCCCTTAAAATTTTATAATATTTGGATTTTGTTTGCTATTTTAATAAAATCCAAACTTAGGTTTGACTGGCAGTTGACTAGTTGTTGGATATTTGTACACATTTCTGATTTTGATCATTTCAACATCTTAGATGAAGTAATTTGAGAAAAGTCAAAAATAAAAACTTGAAGTAGACTCGTCAACCTTTAGTTAGAGATTAAGAAATCAAATTTCCATGAAGAATATAATTTATAATGAATTTTACAAGATTGAACAAGTGGCACTACTTTAACATTTCGACTCTACTGTGGATTTCTAAGAATTAAGGATTATGGACACAATATTTTGGGAAAACTTATAACTACAAAGTTATAGTAGACTTGTATATCTTTATTTTAGTCTAATGAACATAAATTTTCATGAAGTGTACAATTTTATATGTTTTTTACAAGTAGCATGAGCTGCAGCTTTCGGATTGTGAACCTACTGTTTTGCAAATGAATTTAGACGAAGTAATTGAGGATGAATGTAGATGATCTTAACTACAAAGATGTAGTAGACTCATTCATGATTCCTATAAAACTAAAAGAAATTTATTTTTGGAGTAGTATTGGAATTTATATGATTTTTACAATACCATTGGGTTGATGTCTTTTATCTAGTTGTCCTAAAACTTTTTCAACGTATAAAATTGGAATGTTAATAAGATGTATCTTATGAGAAATTAAGAGATAATTAAAGGATAAAGTTGGAATGTTAAACATGTAATGTTTATAAGGGTTTTAACTCATCCAGTGTTATTGAATGTAGCTATAAGAAGTTGGTTACTTCATGATTGATAAATAAGAGAATGGATAAAAGAAGTTAAAAGATGTTTAATGAGTGAAAATTTTCATAAGTGGTTAGATGTAACCTATGTGATCTCTCTTTGAGATAGTTGTTTGTTCAAAAGTGAGCGGGACCCAGAATACCGACAGTTGTGATAAATGGAATTTGAGAAGTAACCAGTGTGGGTTAACGTTCTCTTTGAGAAGTAGCCAGTGTAGGCTAACATTTTCAGTGTTTTGTTTTAAGTCCGGTAGGGTAAGCTAGCTTTAGGTTGTGATGGTTATAATTAATCCTAAGGACATACACTAGAAGAAGATGTGATGAAACTTAGGCAAAGGTAGGTGGGGCATTTCTATATAGTCTGACGGTGGATTCTTGGACTATAGACCCAGTCGGATAGTGGATTACTGGACTGTGGTTGCTTGCGGGGTGAAATGAGCCTCGATTGATCTGACACTGAATTCCAGAATCATGAATAGTCGGGCGGATAGGAGGCAGATCACCAATATATATGTATATACCGGGGCCAAAGCGGCACTTGTGGGATGTTCGCACGACGACGATTCTGTATAGTCTGATGGTGGATTGCAGGACTGGAATCCATACTCGTGAAATGTCTAAACCTTGCTTTTGTTACCGTAGTAAAATTTTCAGAACGAGGGATTGAACCCTATATTGTGGAGTACGATAAGGGCTTGCCCTCGGAGCTATGCAGTATGAGATGCATAGAATCCGAACAAGTATGCATTAGTGTCATCTTAGTGTGTGTCTGCATTAGGCATTAAGTCATTTCATTCACTGACATGTTTAGGATAGTCACTTCTCACATTTTATTTCGCATTCAAGTTTGTGATTGCTATAGTAGAAAAATCGCTAAATTATAGCATTGCATCAGTTGTATGCAACTGACGTGCCCACAATTTTCTAGTTGCAGGATTGGACTTGGCATGGACTTGAAGCTAATATGATGAGTTGTTACAAGATTGAAGAATTTTTTACCATTGTATATTGTATTGTACTCATTTAATTCCGCTGTGTTGTTGTAAATAAAAAGTTTCAAATTTCTTCTAATTTCTGTATGAATTTGAAGTAAAAGATCCTGTTTATGATACAATTACCTGTGTTTGGAATTCAGAGCGCTACATTTAATCTCCCCTAAACACCCCTAGTTGGGCCCTTAGTGCACCCAGAAATTTTTAAAATTCGAAATTTGCCTCAAAGTGGCAATTTTACATAAAAGTCATTTACTTTGAAATATTTGCAAACATACTATAATTTATTCATAAAAATATATAAAATTTAGAATTACTATATAATATTAAAGATTAGATTTTCCAAATAAATTTTCCTACTTTTATTTTCCAAGAAAAATATTTGCATGTGTTTTACACGTGCAAAAATGATAAATTTCAAAAAAATACTTTATAAATCACAAAAATATAGAAAATAAATGGGTATCCGTAAATACTCTGTTCATGGATCTGTTATATATTCAGGTTCTGGGTAATTAGGGTTTTAGTCGCAATTTTGCATTTTAGTCCCCCAACAATTTAAAATTTGCATATTTATATATTTACTCAATCAAATCAAATCAAATCAAATTAGAGGGATCAAATCTCTCCCCCCCCAATCTCTCCACTACCAGAACAGCCTACCAAAACAGGAAAAAAAATATGAATTCGAATTTTACATCCAAACGATATTTTTCACAAAAACCCTTTTCTTTCAAGGTATTTACAAAAATAGTTTCTTTATCTAGAAAAATCCCAAAATTTATCTATATACTAAAACACAAAGAAAGATATCAAGTGGCTCTCCTTCGATCCTCCCAAAAATCAAAGGTCCAGATCTAACCTCACAAAACATATTTTCCCCCCCCAAAAAGTTTTCCCCCAAAACTCAAATTCAAATCCCCCACCCAAAACAACTCCTATATTTATTTAATTATTTTTCTCTCTCTCTCTGTCCCTCCCTCTTCTATTCAAGAAATTTTAAAAATAAAAATTTTTAAAAATTAAAAAACTAAAAAAAAATTTAAAATTTAAAAACTCTAAAATTAATTCAAAAAAATCAAAAAAAGTCATATAATATTTTTTTTGCACTATGTTTGCTACTTCAATTAATTTGCTGGACCTCCAAAACTATTTTATATGATCAAACAAGGTGCACCGTTCCGAATACGTGCCGTAGGCACGTGTCAACGGGCAAACCTAGTAATATAAAAAATTAGGGAAAAAGCCAAAGTACCCCCCCAACGTTTGGCCCGAGTACAAAATGCCCATACAACGTTTGAAAAAATACAATAAACCCATTCTTCCATTAACTTAACCATTTCCGTTAAGTTATAATTATTAAATTACTTTTTTTTATCCTTATCCTTTCATATTCAATCTCTTTTTTCCCTTTCTTCATTCATTTTTTCTTCCTTAATTTTTTCTTGTTCTTCCCACTATTCCTTTTTTCTTAATCGTCTGCCATCTGAATTCTTTCTTTTGGTGGGTAGCTTGAACACAACAAACCCAACTCAATGACATTTGACACACAATGATGGATAGTTGCTATTTTTTGCGATGTTTCTTCTTTAATGGAAAGATCTTTTAGAAGACTGTGATCCACAACATTCAATATAGTGGGAAAATTGTTGCATACCCTCTCCCTCAAACTCAATTCTTCGTCAAACATGCCATCAGTTGGTTGTTTTCCAGTAAATGTTTCCGGTAATAGTATTCCAAAGCTGTATACATCACCCATTCTCGACACTTTCCTGTAAATGCATACTCTGTTGCAAACAATATACCATTAAATCAATGATATAATTATCAGAAAAAAAATATCTTAAACCAATTATATGAAGTCAGGTAATAGTAATGCCGTTTATTATTATGCTAACTTAGTTGATTTAGTTGGCTCATAAACTAAATGCCTATTTCCATTGAAGTGAGTAGTAACTCATGGAGCACGAAATTGAGTATAGTACAAAACTTATACAAAATTAAGGAAGAAAAAAGGAATGAAGAAGGGAGGAAAGAGATTGAATATGAAAGGGTAACGGTAAAAAAGTAATTTAATAATTATAACTTAACGGAAAGGGTTAAGTTAACGGAAGAATGAGTTTATTGTATTTTTTCAAACGTTGTATGGGCATTTTGTACTCGGGCAAAATGTTGGGGGGGTACTTTGGCTTTTGCCCAAAAAATTATAAATAGGATAATTTATTCAGAAATTTAAAAGTGTAAATTTACACCTCAAAAAAATTGGCACGTGTGATAATGTCAATTTTTCAAAAATTCAAAATAATTAAATAAATTGATTTAAAAATTATTTATTAATTCAAAATATAGTATTTAAAATTCTGAGGCGTTACATAAATCTTCTAGAGCATTTATATTAGAATCTTGTCCTAACGAATAGGATCGAGCAAGATTACTGGATGAAGATGGTGTTGAAGGGATTTCATCATTTCTTATAATTGTAGAAATAGTATTTCCTGATGCTGTAAAATATTCAATTGATACTTGTACATTTTGTTTTAAAGATTTTACAAATACTTGCATTTCATGATCAAATTTTAGATGTCTGATATCTACAAGTCTTGGTTGAATAATTTTACCCATTCCGACCTCGAATAATTTTATAAATTGTGTTGAAGTAATTGATTTGAATGTGGATGTATCATTCAAAGCCATACAATGTTCCCAATATATACCAAGTACTTTAGTTCGTGGTAAAAGTTCTATTCCTTGGAGATTTATGGACAATGTACAAGTCTTTTCGATGTTTTTATCTTCCAGACTTATATAAAAATCAGGATGTATATTGACTCCAAATAATATGTTTGCTAGATTGGAATTAGCACCACCAATAATACTATTTAAAGGATTATTGACAATTATTTCATTCATGTAGACAATCATTATAGGTGTGTCGATTCCATATCTGAATAGATCTTTTATCTTTATTTCTATTAAACCTATATATAGGAGTTTCATTTTAGGATATTTATCTGAAATTTATCTATCTTACTTCTGTCAAAAAGTTTTACAGAAGAAAAATCCTTATTTCCTTTTAATTCTATATTTTCCTTCATATATTCAAAGATGTATGTATGCTGGTTAAGAAATCTAGACTTAAAGGATGGTGATTTATAAATTTCCATTTTATCAGAATGAGGTATTGTTTCTTTAAGTTTTTCAAGATCCTCATCTGTAATCACAAATTGTTCTCCCATGCTATCTTGAATACTAATATTTGTGATTTCCTCTGAAGTAATTACTTAATTAGAAATTGTATTCATATATATTTATATTCAAAATAGGTTTCATGTTCCTTTCCTTTAGGAGTAGAAATATTTTGTAAAGTATGAGTATTTGTATCGTATAATTCTTCCTTAATAATAGGAAGATCCTCATACCTTTGGAATATGAGTAGTCCTAAAAAATCAACTTGTTGTATTTCATAGTCTCTATCACTAAGACTAGTATTTTTGATGAGTTCAGAAATATTGCCCTAATGGTCATGGGTTCTATGAGACCATAGGTTATAAATATATTTTCCTTTGTATGATTTGGTAAATTTTGAATTATTCCATAATATCCCATCAGGATTTGGTTTATTAGGTCTAGAAAGACTTCTATAAATCAGTATCTTTTAAGATGTACATTTCTCCCAGAATACACTATATTCTGGAGAAACAGGCCTTTCTTTTGTATGGAGTATAGAATGCATTGTTAGGGGTATAACAATGACTTCATTTATTGTTCTGTTTATTGGAAGCATATTAATTCTGAAATGTTCTAATGAATCTGTTAATTCTTCTTCAGAACTTTCAGAATATATGCTTTCAATTTCATATACAGAAGAATTGGCATCACTTGAGATATCTTCAATAGTACCAATATTAATACCATATTCTTCTATGTCATCTAGGACAATGGATTATATGTTTGTCGGACATTCATATGCAAAATGTCCTTCTTTATTGCATTAAAGCATTTGCAGCCTTTCCAAAGTTTCCTTTTCTTTAACAAATATTTTTAGAGAATTTTTTTCTATTTTGCATATTTTCTTTTAAATTATGGTTTCTATTTTTTGCGTGTAATTCAGAATTTAGCCCTTTTCCTTCATTTGAAGGTTTTTGGTCGTTTTCCAGATCCATATTCTGGAGGGCATCCAATTTTTTTATTAATGTCATCAAAATATTTGTTACAACAATAATATCCTAATTTTGAATGTTTTATTTGTTGATTCATTTGTTTATGAGCTCTGACTTGCTCACAAATTTCTTCCACAGTATCCATACAAGCTTTCTTTAGAAAACCTGTTGTATGGGATGTGTCATCATTTAATTTTTATCTTTAGATCTTAACTGGTCATATTTCTTTTGACTAATTTTATTCCAAGGAAAAGGAATTTAAGAGAAAAAAAAATCCTTTAATCCAGAATTTTTTTTGTTCTACCATATTTAGTTGAAATATTAGACCTATGTATGTAGCTACAAATTCTTCTAACATATATATGTCACATAGCATTATTTTTATCAATGTTTTTTTTGCAGTTTTTATCTAAAGTTGGATCTTCTATAGTAAAATCAGCGATCAGTAATTTTATTAGTACTGTTAAAAGCTTCTTGTTTTGATTCAAAGTTGTGTATATTTTGCACTGCTTCTCGATTTTCCTTTTCTAGACTTTATAGCCATGCTAAGGAATTTCCTTCCCAATAACTAGTAGCAAATTCTTTATAAATTCTTTAGTTGATAAATATCCAGGTAATAAGAAAATTGTTCCTATCGTATGTTGAGACCAGCTAACTAAATTGAAGTGAAAGGATAAGACGGCATACCCGCCTGTTTGCCACCTCGAAAGATTCCTTCTTATCGTCAATCCGATCTTTCTGGATGCCACTGCATCCGTCCATTGTATCTATAAATAAGATGAAGAGCCCTTGTATAGATCATCGATGTTTTAAGTTTGTTTTTTCACTTTTTTTTTTTAAACATTTTCTTCAGCTTCTAAACCTATTATAATGTTTTTCATGTCTTCCATGATATAATTCTTGAACATATTCTATAGTGTTATCTTAATTATCTAGGGATGTTAAATTGAACTGTCATCTCCATAATCTTTCTTGCCAGTTTTGAACCTAATCTCTGCGGTTGAACAGTACCCCTGAACTGTGGATTTATAGTAGGGTTAAACCTCGATTATACAGCCCGTATGGCCTTAATGATAATCATCCATTCATTGGTGATCCATCTAGGTTAACCACAAGCTTATACCATCTCTACACAGAGATAAAGCTCACAAAGAGCAAGATAACTAATGAAGATTATATTTCAATTGCATATCATTAAAATGATTATGAGTAAACTATAGAACATGCTCAAGAACAAGCTTAAGCTACCATAATGAACGAATACATGACAAAGAGAAGATACTTACAAAGATAGACTCTCAATTTCAACGAGAATAAAAGCACACTAGATCTTTATTCACAAACTAGGCTCTGATACCAATTTACAGCGGTTCTCCAAACTAAAGAAAAATTTTAAAAATAAAAAGTGAAAAAGCAAACTTAAAACTTCAATGATCTATGCAAGGGCTCTTCAGCCTTATTTATAGATACAATGGACGGATGCAGTGGCATCCAGAAAGGTTGGATTGATGATTAACAAATCCTAACAAGTGGTATCAGACCTTTAGGTTGTTCCTTACAGCCGATCCTACTGATGTACGGTGAGAACTGCCCAGGCTTCATGAGAAGGTCAGCAGTCCCATGTTTTCCTATTAACCTGTTTGTGCACATCAAGTACATATCATGTCTTCTCAGGAAGTACTAGTTACTTTTGTTGTTTGTATTGGTTGTTATACATTGGCCATGCTACTTAAATACTCTTGCGTTTGAACGGTCAGAGGTGTTGGAGTTTGTGGATCCAATACACGATACTGAGTTGAACAAGATTGACAAAAAGATGAGTCGAAGTGGGAGCAAGCAGCTCAACAACAGCCAGCAACTGTAAATAGTGTTGTGATTGACCGTACACCTAACCGACATGTACACCCGACCACACAGTTGACCATCTCGCTCTCTGTTAAAACCCTGTACCCTTGAAGGAATGACCAGTCGACAATCCCGCTATCTGTTGGATCCCTGTACATCAAAGGACATGAACAACCGACCATCCGAAGTTGCAGTCAACCGCAATGGCGCTATTTGATCTGCGGCTGAGATTAAATCTTGTGAAACCTATATATATATTGTATTGTGTAAAATTTTAGGTTTAAGTGAAAAAGAAAAGAGATATCTATTAGCTGTCAGAGAGATAGAGAGATAGAGAGAAACCCTACACCTTGGGGTGAGTTCTTGAGAGATTTGTAAACATTTTCTTCATATTTCTAGTGGAAATCACATGATTGCCTCTACACGGGGAAGTAGCCATTACATTGGGTGAACCTAAAAAAATTCTCTTATGTTCTTGTGTATTGGCTTTTGATTGTTTTTGTTTTCTAATTTTTTATTCTATTGTTTTACATCTCGTTGGTGATTTATTCTGCAGTTAGAACTCAATAAAGTGGTATCAGAGTACCAGGTTGGTAGCGTTGATTGAGATGGAGGAAACGAGTGGAGTCAAGAAGTTTGATGGAACAGATTTTACAATGTGGAATATCTAAATGATTGCATATCTCCGATAGAAGGATCTAGATGATCCATTGTTTGACGAAAAACCAGAAAGGGCGGAAGACGATCCAGTTGTGTTGGCGGCTTGGAATAGATTGGATCATAAAGCACCTTGACAGATTCAGTTGTCGTTGAGTAGGAAGTCGCTATTTCACATTGAGAAGGCAAAGACTACGAAGGAGGCAATGGAAATCTTGACAGATATGTTTGAGAAACCGAATGCAGTGAACCAAATACTTCATATGAAGAAGTTGGTCAACATGAAATTGTTGAAAAGGGGTTCGGTTGCAGAGCACATTAACAATTTCTGTATGGTTTACAATCAGATAGAATTGTCGGGTTAGAAGTTTGAGGGAAGGGCATAATCATTGTTGTTACCATCCAATCTTCCCAATAACTACGACACAGTAGAACAAACTGTTACAATCACTATGACTCCTGCGACAACTCTAAATGATGTTATAAGCAGCATCATGAATGAGGATGCAAGAAGAAAGAGACATGGAGAATCTTCGACGTCATATCCTAGCAACGCCATGCTGTCAGTTGATAACCGTGGTAGAAGCAATAGAGGGAAGTCGCAAAGTAGAAATCACAGGTCCAAGTCAAGAGTAGGACATCGCAAAAGTGAGTGTTGGCACTGTAAGAAGCCAGGACACAGGAGAGACCAATGCGAAGATGATAAGAAAGCGTAAGTAGGGTCACATGTAGCCAATGTGGTAAGTATCGAACCCCGTTTAGATGAATTATGTTAATTTGCTGGATTTGATATTATGCAAGATGATTGGTGTATAGACTCAGGTGCTTCTTATCATTGTACACCCATGAGGGATGCTTTTAAGGATTACATGATAGGTAATTTTCATGCAGTCTTAGCTGGTAATGGGCAAGTATGTCCAGTTGTAGGTATAGGCACAGTGAGAGTGAATGCCGGCAATGGTGGGCAATTAGTTTTGAATGACACACGATATATTCCAGACTTGAGGAAGAATTTGATATCGACTAGTAAACTAAACGAAGAATGATTCACGAATCTTTTGGACATGGAGAATGGAAGGTTACTACAGGTGCCATGTAGCACCCCAAATTTCTTTAATAGAATAAAAAGACACAAATCCAGATTCTTTACTTCAAATGTAAACCAAACACTGTACAATTACATGGAAATTTAAAACTTTTTTTACAACAGTCCATATTACAATGCACAACGGAAGTTTAAACACATTTGATACAACTCATTTCAACATTTAAACTCTAGTCTTCTCAAAGTCTGAGCTTTAACACTTGTTCAAGCCACTCACTTTGCAATCCTGCAAAAGTGTTAATACTGTGGGTACGTCAGTTGAATACAACTAATGCGATATTGATAAAAGTAGCGACTCTCCAGAGTCTCACGACCACGCACTTATTGCACAAATAAAAATAATAATAAAAGAACATAAATCAACAATTAGTAATAAAACTAAAAGAAAAATGTGTGTCAGGAAACCAAGCAAATATGCATAAAACAATGTTCAAGAAAACATAATGCACACGATGCACACTAATGCATACATGTTCGGATTCTGTGCATCCCATACTACATAGGTCCAATGGTAAGTCTTTAGCATTCACCTCATTTAGGGTTCAATCTCTCGCTATGTAATCCTATAACGGTGACAGAAGCAAGATTAGACACTCCACGAATAGACCCCAACCCCGGAATACATCCCTCCAGACTGTACAAGTGTATACACGCAAGCATCCCATAAGAATCACTCTAACTCTGGAGAATCACCTTTCTGCCATACATTCCGTAAATAGACCCCAGTCCTGAAACTCATCCTGCCTGACTGTACAAGTGTACTGAACGAACATACCAAATCCACCTCACTTCCAGACATTCTGCAAATAGACCCCAGTCCTGAAACTCATCCCTCCAGATTGTACATGTGTAGCGTGCAAACATAATAAGAGACATAAAAATCACACACTCCGGGAATACATCTGCCTGACAGAACAAATCCCGTACTTATGTTGCCCAAGTTTCGTCACAACTCCCAATCTAGAGCATGTCCTTAAGTTCGAACATAGGTAACCATAACAACCTAGAGCTAGCTCACCCCCACCGGACTTCACTCACCAAAACTAGGAACACTAGCCCCTCTGACTAATTCCTACAAGCAAAATAATCACTGCCGATACCTTAGGGTTTCGCTCATCCTCTATTACTCACAACTCAATGCCTCAAGCATTCATCTAGGGTTCTCACAATAACCCTAACTTTCAACCAAGAACTTCCACTTGGCCCAATCATAAAAAAAACTCTTTATTTTCTCTTTCAAAAAAATATCATTTCTTCACAAATTACAACTTGTGAATCAATACATCAGTTAAGATCGTCTCATACTAAATATATAAAAAAATGTTTATTTTTCCACAAAATCTCTACCATACCTCATTCCTCAATTATTAGACAATTTACTTCCATAAAGACCCCCCCCCTCATTTATAGAAATAAACAAATTTACTATACCTCTTTATTTCAAATTTAAAATACTTCTTTTCCATATTTGAAAACACAATCAATTTTCTGGGTATTTAATCAATCAAAACTGAACAATAATCCTCCATAAACTCATGGATTTATCCCTCAAAATCTATGTTTCCTTCTAATATATGGCCAGGATTCTGGATTAGGGTTTCTTGAGGAAAAATGTGCAAATAAGCCCTCAAAGATCCTATGTTTTATAAATTAGTTTATGGCTAAATTTAAAAAAACGTCACAATAGTTTGGCGCTGTTTAAAAAATCGTCACAAAACTTTGACTTTTTAAAAAATTCGCACAATGTTTAACTTTCAACTCACGGAGTTATCCAACCGTTAACTGGGTTATACGTAATGTTTAAAAAAAATCACAAAACTATTATTTTATTTAAAAAAACAACACAGAACTATTATTCTAAAAAAACATCACAAAACTTCCCATTTGTTTTAAAAAAACATCACATAACTATTATCCCAGTTAACGGTTGGATAACTCCGTGAGTTGAAAGTTAAACATTGTGCGGTTTTTTTTAAAAGTCAAAGTTTTGTGACGTTTTTTTAAACAGAGCCAAACTATTGTGACGTTTTTTTAAATTTTGCCTTAGTTTATTTAGCAAATCAATTAGATATTTTCCATATATAACCAAATCAAATTTTCTCCTTGATCTCATCCTTTAATCCCTCACACTTGGCTGGCCCCAAATCAGAAAATTCAAAATTTTACATTTAACTTTGGGCTCTTCTCATGGACCAAAAACGATTTCTTTAAAAAAGTTTCATTTTTCCAAAACAATTTCAAAGTAGTTCTCATTCAAAATATATTCAAAAATAAAAAAATTGTAATTTAATAAGAAGAAATAATTTTTGACATGAAAATTTTAGAATTTGCATTCCACAATATTTGCATTTGCACGTGCAAAACGATAATTTCAAAAAGTAGTCAAAATAGTCCAATAAATTAAATTAAAATTATTTAATAATTCAAAATAATAAATATAAATTTTTGGGGTGTTACATGCCAGGTTGGTGGCAAAAGGAAAACGTGGTGACACGTTGTACCTACTCAGAGGAGGTGATTCAGATGATATCATTGCTACATCATCGACAGGTAGTTCTTCTTCAATTCTATGACATGTCAGGTTGGGACACCTTGGTGAGAAGGGTGTCAAGGATTTTTGTTCTAGATATCTTTTGTCGGTGCTTAAGAAGGTTGAGATAGATTTTTGTGAGAACTGTGTGATGGACAAACAGAAGTTAGTTAACTTTCAGTTGAATGAGCATGAGAAGAAGCTTAGAATTCCAGAGTTGGTACATATTTATGTGTGGGGTTCGGCTCAAGAATTCTCTTATGGTGGTAAGAGATGCTTCACCACATTCATCGATGATGCTACTGCAAAAGTTTGGGTTCTTGCAATTTGTGAGAAATCAGAAGTATTTGAGGCATTCAAAGCTTGAAAAGTCAGGGTTGAGAATGAGATGGGTTACTAGGTGAAAGCATTAAAGTCAGATAATGGTGGTAAGTACATAGGTAAAGTGTTTGTTGACTATCTGGCAAAGGAAGGCATCCAAGAAATCAGGACAGTTCCAGGACTCTACAGAAGAATGAAGTAGCAGAAAGAATGAACCGCATGATACTCGAAAGGGTGAGATGCATGAGACTTCATGCGGGTCTTCCGATCCATCTTTGGGCTGCTAAAGTGGATACAACAATGTACTTGATTAACCATTGCCCGTCCAGTGCTCTTGATAGGGCCATTCTGTGAAAACTATAGTCAGGTAAACCTGTCAATTATTTGTATTTAAATTTTTGGTTGTATTGCATATTCACTAATCGACAGGGAAGAAAGAAAGAAACACGATTCAAAATCCACAATGTGTGTATTCAATGGCTACATCGGTGTTGAGTTTAGTTACAGACTTTGGAATTTTGTCGATAACAAGGTCATTCGCATCAGGAATATAGTGTCAATGAAGTTGTCTTGTACAAGGATAGTCACATAGGTTTGGACAATACACCTTGTACAGAGTAAGTTCAGATTTAGATTTTGAAGGCGGCCCTAGTGGTAGGGCCCAACAGTACAGCAGCAGATACAGGTACCACAAGCAGCACATGAGGCTCATGATAAGCCTGTTGGGAATGAGCAGGATATCCCAAGTGAACAGGTACAGCCAGAGCAGTTCAGGAATCCTGAACCGGTCGGTGAACCGGTACCCACATTAAGGAGATCGACACAAGAGAGAATTTCAACCAAGATATTTGATCCATTAACTATTATTGTTCACGAGCATGTTCTGTACACGGATTTAGGAGAGCTAGAGACTCATGAGGAGGCTTTGAAGGATAAAGCTCGAATTCAGTGGGAGTTAGCCATGAGGGACGAAATGAACTCCTTAGAACAAAACCAGACTTGGGAGTTGACCAAGTTACCTGCAAGAAAAAAGCTCTCTTACAAAAAAAATGAATTTTCAGAGTCAAGAATGAGGAATATGGCAGTAAGAGGTATAAGACAAGGCTTGTTGTGAAAGGGTTCTCTCAAAGAGAAGGTGTTGACAATAATGAAATATTTGTACCAGTTGTGAAGATGGCTTCAATCAAAGTTCTACTTAGTATTGTGCTAGTTGAAGACTTACTCTTAAAGCAGTTTGATGTCATCATTTCTCCATGGTAATGTCGAAAAAGAGCTGTATATGAGGCAACCCAAAATTTTTGAAACAAAGGGAAAGAAAACATGGTGTGTCGACTGAAGAAGAGTCTTTACAAGCTCAAACAAGCATCACGGCAATGGTACTTGAAGTTTGACTGCTTTATGAGAGGAAAAAGTTTCGAGAGATGCAAAACAGATCATTGTGTATATGTTATTATATATGAAGACAATGCTATAATTGCCTTGGCATTGTATGTGGATGACATGTTGTTAGCAGGTACAAGTGTGGAGAAGATCAGGGATGTGAAGAAGGTGCTAGCTTCGGAGTTTTCGATGAAGGACATGGGTGAAGCAAAGCAAATCCTCGGCATGAAGATCAGTAGAGACAGGAAAAGCATGAAGCTTTGATTATCACAAGCGGACTACATGAAGAAGGTATTAAAAAGATTCAATATTGATGGTGCGAGGCCAGTTACTTCTCCCTAGGCCGCTCACTTCAAGTTATCTATGGACTTGTGTCCAACAACAGAGACAAAGATGGAGGAAATGACTGCTATTCCTTATGCCTCAGCCATTGGAAGTTTGATGTATGCGATGGAGTCTACAAGACCAGACTTCGCACAAGCAGTGAGAGTTATCAGCCATTACATGAAGAATGCAGATAAACAACATTGGGATGCAGTGAAGTGAATTCTCAGGTATCTTGCAAGTACTTCAGATCACTCTCTTTCTTTTGGGAGATTCTTTGCATATACATGGCTATGAGGATGCATATTTTTGGGCAATCTTGATGGTTACAAAAGTACTACAGGTTATGCATTTACGGTTGGAGGCACAACTATTAGTTGGGCTTCACAGTTACGAAGTGTTGTAGCACAGTCAATTACGGAGTTAGAGTATACGACACTTACAGAAGCAACGAAAGACATGTTGTGGATTTCAGAGCTTATGAAACAGTTGGGTATAAAGCAACTCATAGCAGAGCTATGGTGTGACAGTCAAAGTGAAGTTTTCTTGGTAAAAAACTCGGCATATCACTCCAGGACTTGTCACATTCAGTTGAGGTATCATTTTTTTAAAATGGCGGTTGAATAGAATTGGTTCAAGCTATCGAAGATTCTTGGTACTAAAAATCCTGCAGACATGCTCACGAAGGTAGTGGAAAGCAGGAAGCATCAGTTCTTCTATACCGCTATCATATTTCTCTAAGTTAATAGATGAGGAGACTCGCACAAGCACAGGACTAGACTAGGCCAGTGGAAGGATGAAGAGCAGGTTAGAGACTTCGTGTATATATCTCCAAGTGGGAGATTGTTAGCGTTTGTGGAACCAATACATGATAATGGGTTGAAGAAGAATTTGAAGAAGAAGATTCGAGGTGAGAGCAAGCATCTCAACAGCAGCCAGCAGTTGCAGGCAGTGTTGCGGTCGACCACACACCCAACCGACATGTACACCTGACTGCACACTTGAAGGAATGACCAGTCGACCATCCTGCTCTCTGTTGGAACTCTGTACAGTCAAAGGACATGAACGGTCGACCATCCGAAGTTGCATTCGATCTCTGCGGCACTATTTGATCTGCGAGTGAGATTAAATCTTATGAAACATATATAAATTGTATTGTGTACGATTGTAGGGTTAAGTGAAAAATGGAAAGAGAGATCTATCAACCGTCAAAGAGAGAGAGAGAGAAAGAAAGAGAGGGAGAAAGAGAGAAATCCTACACCTTGGGGGTGAGTTCTTGAGAGATTTGTAAACTTGTTTTTCATATTTCTAGTGGAAATTACAAGAGTGCCTCTACACGGGGAAGTAGTCATTGCATTAGGTGATCCTCGCAAAAATCTCGTGTGTTCTTGTGTGTTGGCTTTTTTTCTCTAGCTTTTGATTCTATTCTTTTGCATCTCGTTGGTGAATTATTCAACAGTTAAAACTCAACAAGGGGAGTGTTCCTGGGAACACCCTTGGTGTGGTGTTCAAACTAAAGCTTGCTCATGCTAAATGTTATCTTCCTAGTGATGTGTCTTTTTGTATAAATATATGTACTCATTTACCCATAAAAATTGCTTGTATTCGTCTATCTTGTTAATAATTTATCTAATTTCCATAGATTTCAGTTAATTAATTATTTTTAAAGGAATAAGATTTTTTTAATGCAAAAGGTGAATATTTTCAGTAAAAATTAACAAAGAAAACAAGGAGAACGATTCATTAATTTTTATTGATTTGTTGAATTTTGAATTTTACAATTTGGCCATGTGGAAAGCAAAATCGAAATTTTAATTGTCAATAAGGGGGTTGTAACCCCTATTTTCCATTTCTGTATTTTTGGATGTATTTTTTTTTTTTAGTATTTATTCCTATTGTATTTCTCCGTCTCTTTTGAATCGTGTATTGGATCCTTACTATCAATATATACTCATCTATTTGTCTTGTCGTCTTTTTATTTAATCTTCTTGAATCAATTGTCGGCCTATTATTCATATCTGGTTGATCGATTCTTTTTTATTTTTATCGTTATTTGTTTCATGGACTATTTTATTTTGTTCCTATCTCTTATTGGATCCATTTCTAATACCCTATAACCAAATATAATAACTCTACCCAATAACCCTTTAAATAAACCTTATTGGATCTTCTGCTCTACCCATTAATACTACCCGTTAGCCCACATTTCACCCTAACGCTAATACGCTTTTATATATACTCATGTATATATATTTTCCCAAACCCTATTCATCCCCTAGCCGCAATTTACCTTCAGAGCCTCTTCGCCTCCCCCCCTACTTCATCCCGATCACCTCCTAGCCATCTCCCGATCAACATAACCCCTTCATCCCCTCGTCCCTACCTCATCTCAGTCCCCCTGTTCTCCCTGCGACCCCGGCCTGAAGCGACACCAGCACTCCCCCCACGTCGTCCTGCTCCTCCCAAGCGCCAGCCACCCACAGCACCGACGCCCCTTCCCGGTGTCCCTTCTGACGCTTAGCGACAGACCAGCACCAGGTGCTTACCCCCTGTGTGCCGTCCCTGTGCTGTTTCCGACTAACAGCAGCAACTGCAGCACAGCAGCCCTCGCCGCTTGTCGTTGCCGTCTCTCTCGTCGCGTGCACATCCCTCCGCTACCCTCTCTTGTGTGTGGGTGTCGATTTGTGTGCGTGTGTTGGATCTCGTGACTTCGTTGTGTTCGTAGTTCGTTCATTAAGTTCGTGCTCGTTATTCTCGTCTTGCTTCGTTCCCGTCGTCGACTATAAGGCAAGTAATTTGTATACTTTTCTGTTGCATATACAAGTACTAAATACCGCATGTAGTGTAGTTGCTTCAAGATCTATTCCCATGAAATCCCTTGTTTGATCTTGTCTCTAGTTGTTGATTCATCCGTAGTTGTCTCATTACACACACGACATGAAATAACTTAGATCTAATAAACTCTTGATGTATACTTGCATGTGTTCGTGATTTATGAAGTGTCGTATGGCCTTGTATGCTTGATGTGTTAGTAGTAATATAACTTATTGTAGACTTGTTAAATATCCTATACCATGTTGCTTGGATATCTAGTATACGATATTTCACATTTTTGTTATGATTTGGAAGTGTGGTATATGAACTAGTTGATTTTATGCATGAAGAATATTTCTGTTTTTGCTGTTTTCTATTTTTGTTAAGTATTTTAGACCCTATTAAGGTCATTATATGAAAATTATTTGTGAATATGAATTATAGATAATTCTGTCTACTTTTCAGAATTTCTGACAGAGCTCAATTTCAATTTGTGAGTTGCAAGTTATTGCTGTTTTTAATACAGAGGTGTAGAAAATTCCAGATTCAGTTTTTGTATGAATTCTGGAGAGTAATTTATTTTTATACTGATGTTAAAGAAAATATTTTGATCCAATATTTTGCTCGGTACAACTAGACTTGATTGGGATTAACCCCAAATTTTTGTGGATTTAATTAATGACTTTTATAAACTATTCTATGCTTGCAAACAACTACTATACTTGCAGAATTTTCATGCTACTCAGTAAAGAACCTAAATTTCGACCTGATTCTATTTGCTTATTATAAAAACTTTGTTAATATGAAATGTAGCCTGTTGTATCTATTTTATCACCCTTTTGACGAATCTGGATTTCCATTTATATTTTGTAATCTATTGCTGTTTTAGTACTGCTGTGTTTATGATTCTAGATTTACAAACTTGCTGTATCTTACTGTCTTGCTATTTTCTAATTTTATTTGACTATACTATCTATGTTCTGATTGGAAAGTCTGGAAACTCGATGGGTTCCTCGGCGACTCGACACCGAGCATGCAGGCTGTCTGGCATCTCGCGATGCCGAAGGACCGCGCTGCCATGGACACTGGTCGAGTGGGGGACGATGCGCTCAAGATTGCCCAAGCAGTAGTGTCAGTAAGTAGCGTAGCTTTGCCAGTTGTATACTTGTACTCTCTTGGTTTTCATGCAGCTTTATTTTCTTCTCGCAGATTACCATCCACTTCGGTCATCTAATGGAAAGGGTGACCGAGCTCGAGAAGGAGTTGAAGCAGGAGACTGACAAAGCTCGGGCGGAGAAAGCTCGGATCGCTAATGAGCTCGAGAAGATGAAGGTTGAGGCCGACGGGAAGACGACGAGGATGGAGTACCTTGACGGTCTTTGTGGCGAAGCTGGAGGCTGATGTCGCCATTCTGCTCCGGTAGAAGGAATCGGCAGCCAAGGAGTGGGAGGAGGCCATTGAGGCTGCGAAGACCATCGCCGCTAAGGAGGCCAAGACGGTGGCCATGGAGAGGGCTTAAGGGTTCTTCGCAGTCAATATGGCGAAGCCCTATGCCCGCACCATCGATCAGGTGAAGGAGAGCTACCCCAAAGTGGATTGCTCCTGATGGCAACTCTTCCCTGGCCACATCCTGGGATTCGATGACGCCTCAGAGGAAGGCGAAGAAGGGGATGACGACATGGAAGTTGAGTCCGAGGATGCCGAGATAGAGCCTGTCTCAGAGGCCACACCCCTTGCGATCGTCGTTGCACTGGATGGGTCGGACCTTGCAGCGAACGGTAGCCACGGCAAAGAGGTCAGGCCATGACTTGTAGTTCATATTTTTTATAAGAAATGTATCGCCTAATCACGGACTAGCCACCGCTTGTAACTTTTTGGATTTTACTGAAATAAAAACTTTCTTTGAAATCTCTTTGGCTAAGTCTTTGCGATTTACTTGGTTTGCTTTCGAGTCTTGTAGTGGCTTCGTTTGAACTTAGCACTTTGCCTTGGGTATTTTAGATCGTCGAAGTGTCTCAGTTGGTCGAAGTATCTGACCTTGCCGATGTGTCCCGCCTCCGGAATGGACTTGGGATCACAAAGTTGAGCCTTGCTCGGACTCGAGAGAGGTTGTTTAAGACCGAGTCTGAGTTGATCTATCTCAAGCTGACGCTGGCCCATCGAACCTCTGAACTAAAATGGCTGAAGGAGAAGGCTCGCAAAGATCCCCCCAAAGGGGAGGAGATGTGTCCCTCAATGGCCGTTAGTCAGGGGCTACGATTAAAATTCCTTAGTCAGTCTCTGTTCGATGTCAGGGCCGAGAGAGATGGGCTGAAGAACGTGGTACTCGAGAAGGGCTTCGAGGTTACAGAACTCCTGGGACAATCACCGAGGCCTCACATGGGGATAGCTCGAGCCGAATGCTACGCCTGAAGGTTAGAGTGACGGATGAGCTCCTGAAGGCGCGGGTCATAAAGCTAGAGGTCAAGAACCACCGGCTGCGACGGCTTTCCGAGGGGAGCAACGTCAGGAGCACTTCTTGCCCTCGAGGCGAGTACGCCCTGGGGAGGTCATTCCATGAGTTGGCGGTATGCTCGCCCCCCGTCATGGGGTGCCCTGGTGATGCACAAGCAGGGTAGCTGGCTCTTCGAGTGAAGCATCTGTTGGGGCGACACTCAAACTCTCCGATGCCGATGATGCAACCCGGCTCGCCGGTTTGAAGACTTCCGCTGGAGTAAGGCCCCAGCAACACGGCATTCGCCGACCTCGTTTGTCACTTAAGAGAAGCATCCCGCTCCCTAGTAGGGGTTAGGCCAGATCCTTGTAATTTTGTAAACTTTTGCTTTTAATGAATTGTACCTTGGTGTAATGATGAGTCGTTGGTCTATAGTCAGACTTGTACCTCAAACTCTAATGAAATAGCGAACTTATTTTCTGAACGTGTGTTTTGTTATTGTTTGCAAGCGTATCAGTCGCGGAGCATCGCATGAGTGTTCGGCACCAAGAGGTTGATTTCACTCGTATTTGGACGTCGGTGGCAAGAGCGCTCGGCGCGTGCTGCCGAAGTTCAGAGAGATTTTTTCTCACATTTGGACGTCGGTGGCAAGAGCGCTCGGCACGTGCTGCCTAAGTTAGAGAGATTGAATTTTCTCTTGTTTGGGTGTCGGTGGCAAGAGCGCTCGGCACGTATTGCCGAAGTCAGGGAGATTGAATTTTCTCTCATTTGGGTGTCGGTAGCAAGAGCGCTCGGTACGTCTTGCCAAAGTCAGAGAGATTAAATTTTCTCTCGTTTTGGCATCGGTGGCAAGAGCACTCGGCGTAGGTTGTCGCCGTCCCATGGCCGAGCTCGTCGTTAAAAAATGCCAACAGCTGTGGGAGCAATTCCGAATGGTGAACCACTTCGTACTCGCTTTAAAGCAAGTAGTTGAAGTGGAATTGAACCAAGTGTTGGACTCCAAGCGTGTCGTTTGAAGAATTTCAGTAGCTGTGGGAGCAATTCCAAATGGTCAACCACCTCGCACTCGCTTAAAAGCAAGTATTTGAAGCAGAGTCGAACCAAGTGTTGGACTCCGAGCGTGCCGTTTTAATGCAAAAAAAATTTGTAAGTACAATTAGACTGCTCAAAAATAGAGAACTTGCTGGGATAGATTGCTTTTATTGAAAACAATTAGGCGGCCGCTTCTAAGTTGCGACCTGCTGTTACACTTTGATAAAGAATACAAATAAAAACTTTGACATGTTTTATGGAGTATTCTTGGGGAAGTTTCTTGGAGCGGTGTTTAGACATCCACTTGGTACTTCATCAAGTGCTCCGCGTTTCATGTCCTCGGTATTCTCCTGCCCCCCGGGTCTTTGAGCTGATACGCGCCTGGGCGAATAACTCTGGAGACCCTATACGGTCCTTCCCAATTCGGTGCTAACTTGCCCTTTTTGCTCGGATTGGAGATCGACAGTTTCCGGAGTACTAGGTCCCCCTCCTTGAGATTAGCGGGACGGACCCTTTTGTTGTAAGATTGCATTATCCTACGCCGGTAGGTCTCTTGTCGGATCGTAGCTCTTTCGCGGACCTCGTCTATGAGGTCCAAGCAGTTGCGAAGCTGGTTTGCATTCTGTCCTTCACTGTAGGCTATCAGTCGTGGTGAAGGTAGGCCCACTTCTAAAGGGATGATGGCTTCAGAACCATATGTGAGGTTGAAGGGGGACTCCCCTGTCAGAGTTCTCTTGGTGGTGCGATAGTTCCAAAGCACGTTGGGGAGCTGTTCGACCCACAACCCCTTGGTAAATTTATCGAGCCACTTCTTTAGGACAGAGAGTATTTATCGATTTGCATTCTCTGCTTGGCCATTGGATTGAGGGTGGGCTATTGAGGAGAACCGTTGCTGGATGTCGAGGTCGGCACAGAAGTTACGAAAGGTTGCTCCTACGAATTGAGTCCCGTTGTCGGTTACGAGGATGCGAGGTAGCCCGAACAGGCAAATGATGTTCTTCCAAATGAATTTTTGGACCTTGTGCTTGGTAATCGTCGAAAGAGGTTCAGCCTCGATCCACTTGGAGAAGTAGTCTATTGCCACGACTAAGAACTTCAGCTGGCCCGACGCTGGAGGGAAGGGTCCGAGCAAGTCCATCCCCCACATTGTAAAAGGGATTGGACTCGCTAGGGAGGAGAGTTGGGCTTGCGGTAGGCGACGGAACGGTGAGAATCTCTGGCAGGAGTTGCACTGGCGAACGTACTCTTCGGAGTCACTTAGGAGTGTGGGCCAGAAGTAGCCGTAATTTAGGAGTTTGCGGGAGAGCGATCTCGCTCCCAAGTGCACGCCATACATACCATCATGGGCTTCCTTCAGAGCATAGTGCGCTTCCTCGAGGGAGAGACACCTCAGGTAGGGTCGGCCGTCAATATGAGTGTAGGAGTGTTTGTACATGACTCCATCAAGAAGTGTGTACCACTCTGCTCTGGTCCTAATCCTCCTCGCCTCTTTTGGGCCTTCGGGAAGAACTCTGTCTCTCAGGTACTTGAGGAGGGGCTTCATCTAGTTCTCCCCAAGTGTTAGGAGCAAGGCTTCCATCGGCTCTGGGCTATCTTCATCGATACTTGGTCTGAGGAGGACCTCTATCAAGACGGTCCATTATAAACCTTGGAGGGACGAAGAGGCGAGCTTGGAAAGGGCACCCGCCTATGCGTTTTCCTCTCGAGGAACCTGCTGGAGTTGAACGTCTTCGAATAAGGCTAGTAGCTCCTTAACCTTTACCAAGTACTTGGCCATGCGCTCGTCCCTCGCTTCGTATTCCCCTGACACTTGGTTGACGACCAATTGCGAATTACTGAAGACTCTGACGCGCTTGGCTCCTGCCTTGTGAGCCATACAGAGCCCCGCTATGAGGGCCTCATACTCTACTTCGTTGTTTGATGTATGGAAGTTTAAGCGGAGGGAGAATTGGAGGAAGAAAGCGTCTGGGCCAGTCAAGATGTCGCCAGCCCCATTTTCATCGGTGCAAGAGGATCCATCCACATTAACGGTCCAGACCAGGGGTTCGGCAGCAGACTGGCAGGGGTCGGGGATAGTACTCTCCACAATGAATTCTGCTAGGGCTTGCGCCTTTATAGCGGTTCTGGGTTGGTAGATGTTGTCATGCTGACCCAGATCTATGGACCATTTCATCAAGCGACCCAATGTTTCTGGCTTGTGGAGCATCTGCTTCAGTGGTTGGTCGGTAAGAACGACCACCGAATGAGAATGGAACTACGGTCGGAGCTTCCTAGCCGCCATGACCAACGCAAGGGCCATCTTCTCCGGCTTCGAGTAACGGAGCTTAGCATCCCGGAGGACCTTACTCACGTAGTAGATGGGCCTCTGCGTCCTATCTTCCTCTCTTACTAAGACAGTGCTGAGGGTCTGCTCCGAAGCGGCGAGATATAGGTAGAGGACGTCCCCGGGCCTTAGCTTGCTCAAGAGTGGGGGGTTGGCTAAATACGCCTTGAGCTGGTCGAAGGACTCTTGTTGCGCTTGCCCCAATTCGAAGCCTTTAGCCCCCCTGAGGGCCTTGAAGAACGGGAGGCACTTCTCCCTGGATTTGGAGAGGAAGCGCCCAATTGCTGCGAGGCGCCCAGTAAGCCTCTGTACATCTTTAACACTGGATGGGGGAGCCATTTTGAGAATGGCCTGGATCTTCTCGGGGTTGGCCTTTATGCCTCTCTGGTTGACCATGAACCCCAAGAACTTGCCGAATGAGACTCCGAACGCACACTTGCTCGGATTCAATCTCATATTGTGCCTCCTGAGCACCCCGAAGGCTTCCTGGAGGTCGAGAACATGCGTCTGCCCTCGGATTGTAGCGCCCCGATTTTCATATACTGGAAAACTGAGACACGGGCCATGACATTTTCTTCAATTAGTCACAATATACAGAAAAACAGGAGAATTTAAAACTTTTTATTCAACACCCAATGTATTACAAGTCTGAATATCATACAACTGCAATACATTACAATAGTGTTACAATAATACCTTTACAATCCCAAGCATTACAACCTTCAACAATTTACATCAGAGTATAAGGAATGAAGAACAACACTTGGTAACTCTCACTTGAGTACTCCTCAACTAATAGATAATCTACATACATGTTACAGCGGAACTAAACATGACATTGACTCCTTGCTTTCCTTGCCTTGAGTCCTCCTGAATCGCGCCTGTACTTCGCCGATCCAGTACCTATGGAAGTGGGGACGTCAGTATTCACTGATGCTTTAAGGCTGATAACATAGCAGCGAATCTCCCAAACAACATACAAAAACATGGCAATTGTGTCGGTGTAGTTTAAGTGTTCGTGAGTGCTATGACTAGAATCTAACGCAATATTAACTGGGACTAGGATGCTCCTACTCTAATGTCAGCAAGTCTCCGAAGCAACATGCAGCCCATACTACATGCAGCCCATCTCATGCCATTTTCTCCATATATAGGGATTGAACCCGCGTTATGAATTTCTAATTGTACACGACCTATTCCTGACAATACCCCGTGACTAGTGAGGTTGCAGAAGGGGTCAAGTCCCCCTATGCAGTCTGCATATGGTGTCTCCGTTTGCCACTACTACCCGGCATGCCGGACCTCACTTAAAACAAGGTTGCAGGTGCGGTCTAGTTTCGCTACTGCAGTCATATAGTGGTGGCCCACATTTGCCACTATCGCCCAGTGTATCGGGCCTCATTCCAAATCAAAAGAACATAGGGTCTCGCAAGCGCAGGGTAGCACGATGCCTACCCTGTGGCACCCCTGGGGTCTCGCAAGCGCAAGACTGCTCATTGCATCCTGTGGCACCCCAAGCCACGGTAATTCAGGAATTAACAGCGCGAGATACGTAACCCGTGCTTCCAACTCGTGAGACGCCACCGTACGTATCCCTTTGACGGGAAGGTACAACCCAATATCACCACCTAAGGTCTGCCCCAAGGGACGAGTTAGTCTCAAGGGGCCCCCTACAACCCACTCTTCCCTTTCCGGCAAAGGGTCAAAGTAAATGATCTTTATAAGTCACTACCCTAATGATGTCCCTAACCCTGAACACTCCTAGGGATGACAATATTATAAACACAATCTGCTAGGCCTCAAATTAGACTTCGCAAGGCAACTCTACTAGGCTGCTCAACCTAGACTTACCAGAATCCCTCAGGATCCGGTTCTTGGCCTATCGATCCAAGACCCCGGCAATGCGAACATACATGCATGCCACTACCCTGAACTTGGATTCCGTCTATACTCCGGTCCTCGATCGACCTACACCGGTTAAGATTCGACGGTACACTCGACGGTACACAAGGAGTGACTCCTCCACAGTTCCTTAGGAGTAAGAAAACATATGTCTTGATGGTCGATAGCCCCTAGGGTAATAATATCACCCTAGACGAGCACAACGAACTGTGTACTAGCTAACAAGCTATATACGAGTAACAAACCACATACGAGCTAATAAGCTACGTATGAACCAACAACTACCTACGAGCCAGGCGGGCCTCGATGGAGATAACAACGTACATACCAGCCAATTAAGCCGCGTATGAGACCAACAGCTACGCACGGGCCGGTCGAGCCGTGTACGAGACAACAACCTACATACGAGCCAAATAAACTACGTATGAGATCCACAGCTACATACGGACCAGTCGAGCCACATACGAGCACAACCATATGCAAACAACCATACAGGTAATCAACCTAGAAGCAACCAAACGTGCTTACTAGCAAACTTGATCTTCTATTATTAGAAGCAACAGAAGAATCTACTAATAGTCTATGGTAGGCATTATACCAACAAAAGCCCGAAGGCGACATAACAACTTTTATCGAACAAACCATCAACTCACAACAATCCAATTATGGTATACAACATAGCCATCAACTCACGACAAACTAATTATGGTATATAACATAACCATCAACTCACAACACTCTTAAGTACGAATACGATTGAAGCATGCACTTATAACAATCTTAAGCATGAATAATTACTATGATTTAACATGAAGCTTTACTACAATTTAAGCATAAGTTATAACTTGAGCATGAATGCTTACTACTTAGAGCATGTATCTCTACTACCACCTTAAGCATGGACCTCCACTACTTAAACATGATTAATCATCACAACCCAAGCATGGATATATAATTAGCATAAATCTTGCTATATTCCTAAGCATGGTAGATAAACATTAATCCTACAAAATCTAAGCATAGCATTCAACTCCAATATTAATTAGACATCGATCCTACAACGATTTAAGTATGTATATGTACTTAGCATCGATCTTCTACATTCCTAAGCATGGTAGATTAATTTAACATTAATCCTACAACAATATAAACGTGTATAATTACTAAGCATTATCCTACAACAATCCTAAGCATGGTAGATTAATTTAACATCAATCCTACAATAATATAAGCATGGATAATTACTTAGCATTATCCTACAACAATCCTAAGCATGGTAGATTAATTTAACATTAATCCTACAACAATATAAGCATGTATAATTACTTAGCATTAACCTACAACAATCCTAAGCATGGTAGATTAATTTAACATTAATCCTACAACAATACAAGCATGGATAATTACTTAGCATTAACCTACAATAATCCTAAGCATGGTTGATTAATTTAACATTAATCCTATAACAATATAAGCATGTATAATTACTTAGCATTATCCTACAATAATCCTAAGCATGGTAGATTAATTTAACATTAATCCTACAACAATGTAAGCATGTATAATTACTTAGCATTAACCTACAACAATCCTAGGCATGGTAGATTAATTTAACATTAATCCTACAACAATGTAAGCATGGATAATTACCTAGCATTATCCTACAACAATCCTAAGCATGGTAGATTAATTTAACATTAATCCTACAACAATATAAGTATGTATAATTACTAAGCATTATCCTACAACAATCCTAAGCATGGTAGATTAATTTAACATCAATCCTACAACAATATAAGCATGGATAATTACTTAGCATTATCCTACAACAATCCTAAGCATGGTAGATTAATTTAACATCAATCCTACAATAATATAAGCATGGATAATTACTAACTTGAGCATGAATAATAATTAAGCATGGTGTACAATTTTCCTACATTCACCTAAGCATGATACTTACTTCAAGCATGGATCTTTTATCAATACTTAAGCATGGAGGTATAATCTTTCTACAAAAATATAAATACAACATAAACTATCTAACCATGGATATCTACACAATGGGAGGATGGGTTACCACCATACTCCTAACCAATGTCCTTTACTACTTCAACATAACATAACTATCCATTACAACTTTACTTAAACATAAACATCTACTACTACTTCAATTGGGTATAAACATCTACTACTACTTCATTTAAACATAAACATCAACTATAACTTTATATAAACATCTACTTACTACTTCATTTAGAACATAAACATCTATTACAACTACTTTATTTAAACATAAGCATCTATTACAACTTTATTAGACATCTACTAATGCTACTTTATTTATCATAAACATCTACTAAAACATTTTTATTAAACATAAACATCTACTATACTACTTTATTTAAAACATAACCTTTATTATTACTAGTTAAACAATAAAAGAGATCTTTTTAATCATTCTAACTTAGATTAGTCTCTTTTCTTTTTCATACTAAAATTAACATCTAAAGTGGGTTCTTTTTACTTATGTTTTATAAAAGGAAATAACAACAATTAAAAATAAAGTAAAGAGTCCTCCATTTTTGTTCAACCAAACATATGCATTCCTTTTTAGTCCAAAGTTCAAGTGTATGTCCTACAACCCAAAATGGTTGTATGCACCAAGTCATATGCTTATGTATGAGTCCACATTCAAGTCCTACAACCCAAAATGATTGTATACACAAGGTCCATATGCATATGTTCATTTTAGTCCAATTCATAACACAAAACAACAACTACTACTACAAGATTCAATCTTTATGTGTTTATTAGTACTACCCCTTATTACCTTTCTTTTTATCCATATTATGCTACAACATACAACAACCCATCACAAGATAAAACACCCCAAAACAAAAGAAAACAAACAAGGAAGATAAGAAGAATAAGTAACCAAAAACAACAAACTCAACAACAAAATAAGTGGAGAAACCCCCACCTTTCTTTCTCTTGATGGAAGGACTTGCTAGCTATTCTTCTCCTTCCCCTAAGCTCTTAGGAACTCCTAATAAACCTACAAGAAAAACTCTCAAGTTAGGAGTTCACTCTTTCTTTTCCTTTCTTTCTTTTTGTCTTTCTAAAAATGAGACAAGGATGGAGGGAGGGGGTATTTATAGGTGGAGGAAAAGGTGGAGAATGCAAATTTGCACACACAAAAGTGCACAAAACTCCTCCCACTAAATGGGGGCCGGTTTTCATCAAGGGAGGTGGGATGAGGTGGAGGTAGGATGTGGGTATGGTGCTAGGTGAGGTGGAAGAGAGAAGGTTTCTAGAAGAGTTTCCTTAATCTCTTCAAGCACACTTAACCTATGGTAACTATTCAAATAAAAACCCCAATAATCTAATAGGTTTGTCATAACAAAGACAAGTATTTTATCTAAAAATACACAACACACAATTTTTATAATGTACTAATCGACATACTACATATATGTGTGTATATATGTATGTATACCGAAAATCCTCGCATAATTCGTATAAAAATAATTTAACTTCGGAAATAATAATAAAATAAATTTTATTATTAATTCGGAAGATCATGGTACCAATTTGATACAATACGGATGTATGCTGACCGGTATCTGGGTACAGATAATGTCTATGAACAAACCGGGTGAAAATCACCAAAATATTTTAATTTTGGAATTAAAACAAAATAATTATAAAATAATAATTTATACAAGGTAATATCCGTCTGGGATATTACACGGATGCTCTTGACCAACATGTCGTCTATATAAACTTCCATGTTTCGACCAATCTGGTCTCGGAAGACCCTATTCACGAGGCGGTGATATGTAGCTCCTGCATTCTTCAAACCGAACGGCATGAACCAGTAGCAATACATGCCCTGATCCGTCATGAACGAGGTCTTCGGGATGTCGGGAGGGAACATCCGGATCTAGTTGTACCTCAAAAAGGCATACATGAAGCTGAGGAGCTCATGCCCGGAGGTCTCATCAATCAGAGTGTCGATGCTTGGAAGGGAAAATGGGTCCTTTAGGCATGCCTTATTGAGGTCGGTGAAATCGATGCATATCCTCCAGCTCCCGTTGGCTTTCTTGACCATCACCACATTGGATAGCCACGCAGGATAGTTCACTTCCTGGATAAATCGAGCATTAAGAAGCTTTTCGACCTCTTCTTTGATTGCTTGTTGACGCTCGGGAGCGAACTTGCGTCGCTTCTGCTGAACAGGCTTGACTCCTAGGGCAACGCTGAGGTGGTGCATTAAGAGCTCCTCTGAGATCCCAGGCATATCAACCGCGATCCAGGCAAAGAGATCGCGGTTCTCCCTTATGCATTGGGAGATGTCTTCCTTGATGGAGGGGGAAAGTGCCTTGCTGACCCGGAACGTCTTGGTGGCATCTTCTTCTGAGAAGGCCACTTCCTCCAGTTCGTCCACTGGCTCGAAGATGGTCTGGCTACTCTTTGGTGGGAGCTTGAGGGATTCTAAGGAGAGGACCGGGCCTCCCATCGAGGTCATATAACACTTGCGAGCGGCCTCCTGACTCCCTCTCACTTCTCCCACCCCTATGGGAGTGGGGAACTTCATCTTCATGTGATAAGCCGAAGGGATGGTCTGGAGTATGGCGAGACCTGGTCGACCCAAGATAACATTGTAGGCAGCCTTCACATCTACCACCATGAAGTCCATTGGCTCCGTGCGGGTAACCGAGGTTTTGCCAGCGGTGACGTCGAGAGTTATAACTCTCTCAATTAGCACCGGCAACCCGGTGAATCCATGAAGGGTGTAGCCAGCTAGCTTGAGCCGGTCCCTTGATAGCTGGAGGCCCTTGAATGCCTTCAAAAAGAGGATGTTGACCAAGCTACCATTGTCCACCAAGACCCGACGTACATCGACGTTGGCCATTCGGAGGTTAATGATGAGGGCATTGCAGCGGGGCATGCGGACGCCCTCTAAGTCTCTATCGTAGAACGTGACAGGGACTCCGAGGCCCTTGGGGGGGGATGGCTCTGCATGGAGTTCACTTCCCTAACAAAGGCTTTTCAGGAGGAGTTAGAATTTCCCCCCATTGGGCCTCTGTGTATAAGGTGCAAGATGGCCTCTGCTTTGACGTCCGGGGCCTCTGCGTGCTGTTTTGTTTGCCTGTTAGTCCCCCTGGGCGGTGGAGGCGAATCGGCTCTGTCCCTCCTTACAAACTGAGTGAGCTGCCCCCTCTAGATGAGGGCCTTGATCTCGTCCGTCAGGGCCCGACAGTCGTCTGTGTCGTGCCCATGGTCCTGGTGGAAGCAGCACCACTTATCCTGATTTCTCATCTTCGGAGGTGGCGGCAGGATACCTTTGTTACCAATCTCCATCAGGATGGCGGAGACACTCGCATTAAGTGGAGTGAACTTTTAGAAGCGGTGGAGAGGGCGCCGCTGACCTCCATTATCCTTTGGGTTTTTAACATGTGTACCCCTAACAAATAAGCTAATATCATATATACCCCTCACAAATCAATATTATCACATTTGTCACTAACAATGTAAATTTGAATCATATATATCCTTCAGGTTACAAGACATCCAATAGGGAAGGAATATTCTATTTTTCTTAATGGAATTAATGGAAAATGACTAAAATACCCTTCTATCATTCCTCCTTCAATTTCTCCTAATAAGTCAACTCTTTTATAAAAGATCATGTCTCTTTCTCTCTTTCTCTAACCCTCCAGTTACCCTTTAATTTATCAAGTATTAGAAACTGAAACTTTGGTATCGAGGAAAGAGATCAAGACTTGGTTCACTTGTTCAGGCAATTGCTCCTGCACGAAATGGGATCCTTGAGGAGAAACGGAACCTCCAGATTGGGACGTAGTGTTTGAACTGTCCACTGCTTATATATTCCTCTATGAATGGAAACCTGAGAGCGTAGTCATTGCCCCCCTCTTGGACTATAGGATTGGTCATAGTTGAGATCGTGTCAAACAATTCATTCATTTCCTGCAAGATTCAGAGTACTTGGTTATACGAAACCTTGGTAAAGGTACTAGTTAGCTCTGAATCCTTCCAGCTGCTTACATATATGGCACTTGCATTGCGAAGTGGAATCCTGATTTCTTATAAAACAGTGTATGCCGCCAAATGTTCTTCTGTGAACCATGAATGCAAGGGAGTGGATGGATCCACCCACTCCAAAATCTCCTGAGTGTCTGCAGCCACCGGAAGTTCACTTCCGGAAAACATAATGTAGATGTTTCGGACTACAGTCTGGGTATAAATTGGCTGAAATCAGCTATTGCTCATCCAGTATTCTGTAGATTATGGAGAAACAACAAAGTGAAGCCACAAAATTCTAGCTATATATATAATTCACATACTCATTCAAATTCTGTGTCATTAAAATGGTAAATTTTCTATTTACTAAGAAAATTCTAGGTAAATTAGCAAACACCACAATCTGAATTTGACAAAAACTCCTTTAGAATAAAAGTTAAAACTCTCTATATTCAGCACAAATTTTATATATTTAGCTTCCTCTGAAAATTCTCAAATTCGAAGTTAAGGAAATTTGAATACCAACGTGCTCAAATAATGTTTAATAATAGTTTCACTTTCTCTGAAATTGGTCTAATAAGCATGCAAACTGTATGCAAAATCAGCTATATATTTCACAGATTTTAAAAGGAAATCTGGATGAACACATTCGACAATTATATTTTATAAAATTCATGACAGTCCAAAATTGACTCTTAAGAAATAACAAACTCTGTAGACTTGCAAGAACAATAATATCATGAAAAGAAGAACAACAGTGACTACTACTTACTTGCCACCTCATAAAATAGAAGCCAGGAGGAAGGCTCTCAAATGCAGCCTTCTGAGTAAACGCCCATATGGTAAGCTGGAGGCGCCCCAATCTTTCTGGATGAAGCAGCGATATATGGTAAGCTGGAAGCAGTCCAAAGTCCTTCCCCACAACAAGAGCCTACTTCCATCAAAACCAACGCAAAAGACGAAATAAATAACAAACTCAACCCATTTCGCAAACCCATTCCCCTTGATCATCCATGAGCTAAAAATACTTATAAATTAAAGGACTTATATGAAATAAAGCTCAAGAAGTAACAATACCTTTCAGCAAACTGCCTATGCGTCAAGAGTGTAGGGAAGCCAGACCTTGATATTTTGACAGCCCCAAGAAGATCTGAGATGAAAAGGGATTTAAACGGGTAACTGGAGGGTTAGAGAAAGAGAGAAAGAGACATGATCTTTTATAAAAGAGTTGACTTATTAGGAGAAATTGAAGGAGGAATGATAGAAGGGTATTTTAGTCATTTTCCATTAATTCCATTAAGAAAAACAGAATATTCCTTCCCTATTGGATGTCTTGTAACCTGAAGGATATATATGATTAAAATTTACATTGTTAGTGGCAAATGTGATAATATTGATTTGTGAGGGGTATATATGATATTAGCTTATTTGTTAGGGGTACACATGTTAAAAACCCTTATCCTTTTGGAGCTTTTTAGCTCTTTCTTCCTCAGCAGCTTTCGTTTGTTCCCAGAAGACAACCCTTCCAGAGTGAGGCGATTGAGAGCCTCTTTAGCTCGGATGTACTTCTTGCTTCTGAGGAGGAGCTTGGAGAAGTCTCAAGGAGGCTTCTTGGCTAGGGACGCCCTGAGGTCGAGGTTGATGACATTGGATTGAAAAGCAGCCGAAGCTACTGACTAATACAGGGAGGCGATGGACCTGGCTTCTGCAGTGAACCGCTTGACATAGTCCCTTAGCCGTTCGCCCTTCTTTTGGCTGAGGAAGAGTAGTGAGGTGCTTGTCTTCTTGGAGCAGCGACTGCTCATGAGAGGAAGAGGCCTTCAAGCTGGTCGAAGGAGAAGATGGATGCCGGTGCAAGTCGGGAATACCACTCCTGAGCTGGCCCTATGAGTGTGGCCGGGAAGATCTTGCATAGGAGGGCATCGGATGCGTGATGGATCATCATGAGAGTTTTGAAACTCTCAATGTGATCTGTGGGGTCCGACTCCCTGATATAAGTCTCGAAGTGTGGAGGCTTGAAGTTGTCCAGGACAGGGGCCTCCATGATAGTGCGGGAGAATTGGGGCCTACTCGGGCGAAGGTTCCTCGCCCGTTGTTCTTCATCTCGGTCCAGCTGGCCAAGGCGCATCTACATCTCGTGGAGACGGCGGTAGACTGAGTCCTCCCTTCGGTCGTACCTCGCTGAGCCTAGAGAATCGGCCTCACGTAAAGGAGGGCTGCTGCAGTGGCGGCGATAATTTTGAGTAGGCCGTGGACTGATAGAACGATGGTGACAGCTCGGGTCGGGCCGAGGACTGCGAGAACGGTAGCGATGATCAGGAGAGGGGAAGCAATGGTTGGGAGCCGGCTATGGACTGGGAGCTCGTTAGGGGTTGATGGGGGCAGCGTTAAGCGCCCGAAGGACCGCCTCCTGGTGTAATACCCTGATTTTCAAATTAATGGAAAAATTATTTATTTTTGCACGTAGTGTGCACGTGTAATATTTTGGCTATTATTTTCATCATGAAAGGTAAGAATATTGTTTTCTATAAAGCCTTTTTCCTAAAGCCCAAAATTTAGTTTATTTTCCTTCTAAAATAATTATCTTGGCCCAATCAATTTAAGCCCAGAAATTAATTCCATTTTTTTACAACTTGTAATGTGTAACACTTTTAAAGGCTTTTTATTTGTGTACAAGTTGGGGTGACTAATGCATGCACATGCAAGAGCACACCTTTTCTTGGCCGGTTGGGTTAGGAGTGGTTTTGTAGTCATGGGTGGTTATTGGAGTATGGGTAGTTATTACAACTCCCTAGTGCATCCTAGCCCTTGATCCTATAACTATCTACTAAACCCTAGCCCTCCATCTCACCCAAATTGGTGTATAAATACCCCCTCTCATTCATTGTTTCTTTTACACTAAGATATATTGTGAGAGAGTTGTGTGTGGAGGCCGGGTATTCACTTCTGAAGGTTTCGGTGTGGAGCAAGGAGCAAGGAGCAAGGAGCAAGGAGTCGAGCTTTGCATTAAGGAGCTTTTTCTGGATTTCGGTAATTTCGTCAATAAGGTGGGTGTTTCTCAGGACTTCTAATGTAGAAATTATGTTATGGCAATAATGATTGTTACCATGCTTGTGAAAAGTAAGTTTGACTATATTAGATTACTCTGTGTATGCTTATGATGAAAGTTGTGAAGGACTAATAATGAAGTAATGACACTGTAAATAAGACCGAAATAGGTCTGTACAGTCGACTGTCACGTGGACAAGTCGACTGGTACGAGGCGAATATTTTCATGCTTTAATAATGTACATGTATGCAAAGCTGAAGTGATAGAATGATTGCTAGATTTGTCTCCCCATGTTATACATGACTGAGGGGACATGAACAGATGAAAAAGAACTAGGGATGATTAGAAAAACTGAGAATAACCTGTACAGTCGACTGCTAATATGAACAGCCGACCGATAGATTTTAACTATGAATATCCCAGAAATTCCATGAAATGAGATATATCCATTGTGTTGTTCTAGGGTGCTAAATTGAGACTCAGTGTTCATTTCTGCAAGTAAATGATGAGTAAATGAAAATGCATGTTTAACCTTCCCTTAAGGAAAGAGAACATTAGTATGAGGAATTATATGTTGTGTTATAGTGAACAGCTAAGAAATTACGTGTTTTTGCAGCATGAATATATATATATATATAAATATTATAATGTGACACAATGATACATGTGCATGGAAGAACAGATGGAAAGATAATTCCTAATTTGAAATGTGAACCTGTTCAGTCGACTCAATGCGAGTAGCAAGTCGACTGGGCTGAGAATGAAAATGTATAGTTAAAACCCAGGACAGACGACTGATGGAATGACTGTCGACTGTCACGTGAATGATATTTTGAACATAGAAAGTTGCGGAGCAGCCGACTGGCCATGTGCAGCAGTCGACTCTCCCGAGTGGTTATGAAGAACTTGATTTTGACTGAACAAGTCGACTGGACTTTCTCCAAGTCGACTGTCCAGAATACTTTAATATGTCAGAGATTTCATTTGGTTTCTGTTAAAAGTTGTGAATCTGGCGATTGATGTTGGTAACTCTATTTTGTTGTTGCATGAATTTTCATGAAATGAATGATAGATTGAAATGAGAATTAAATGAATACGAAATCTAAGATCATGATAAAGAAAGTCTGTGAGACTATTAAATGAATTATGAGTTGAAAATGCTCAAATTGGAAATTGTGAATTGGAAATTGAAACCAAAGAGTAGCTAAGTCTCCCCCGGCATTGGAAATGAAATGAAATGAAATGAGAATTGAAAGACCAAGGTTGGTCATGTGTTGAAATGAATGAATAAGTCCGGTTTAGTGGAGAGGCTAACTCTAGAGCTTTGATTTTTGTTCATGATTCTAATAAAAACTAAAAATTAGTACATAGTGGAGATGTGATGAAAGTGAGAGAAAAACACGAGTATGAGAACTAGGGTTTACGGTGCGGGTGTGTGAGCCACAGAATGCATGCTTGATGAGTCAAGACATGGCGTGGGCACAACTCAGAATGATCGGACTCTAGTCACGCTTGTGGGATGTTTGGTGACTGCAAGAGGATCGTGTGCCATGAAGTGAGGCTGAATTGCCACAGAATGCATGCTTGATGAGTCAAGACATGGCGTGGGATTCCCTTCCAGAATTTTCTGTACACGAGCTTGTACTCATAGATCATCTAGGATACTCACCGTAATTAAAGTAGTAGATTAAGTCATGGCGAGGGATTGAACCCTACAAAAATGAAGAACGATTAAGAGGCTTGCCCTCGGACCTATGTAGTATGGGATGCATAGAATCCGAACAAGTGTGCATTAGTGTCAAGTAAATTAAGTAATTGCATTAACGATTCAGTCAAAATATTAAAGTAACTTGATTGTGAATATTAAAGTAAATTAAGTACTTTAATATTCACAATCACGACACGACACCATTAAGATTTTCCCCTTTACTTTATTTTGATTGTGAACAAGTTTGTGATCTGTTAAGAAATGAGACTCGTTATACTGTTTCTGGCATAGAGAGGATGGCCATGTATAATTATCGTCGGTTGAATAAACTGACGTGCCCACAGTGTTGTATGCAGGATCAATGGCATGTAAAAGATTAAAGAGGAGCAAATGCTTAAAGATTCATTCTATGTTGTTGTACATTTGTTTCATTATTGTAAATTTTACTTCCGCTGTGCAATGTAATTGTAATAAATGATGTAAACTCTGATGTAAGGTGAAAAGTTTAAATTTCCTTATAAAATTGTACTAAGAAAAGCGAAAAGATCCTGTAGAACATCTCGAATTCAGTGTATTTGGGATTCGGGGCGTCACACCTGGAATTGTTCGAATTCTGCCCTCATGATGGGGGCCTCCTGCTCCTGTTGGGCTTGATGTGTAGGGTGGCCAGCCAGGGAGCAGCTTCTTCTTTGGCGATGTTGGGGTGACTCTCTCTGTCTCCTGGGAGAGTTGGACCCCCTGCGATCTGCCCTGCGGGGGACCTGTCCCTCTGATGCTCCCGGTGAGGGTTCCCTTCACGAGTCCGCCTCTCATCCAAGTGGGCTTGAAGATCTGGATCACTCTGTCGGTTGTTAAGAACCTCGCGCAGATCTCTATGAGTTGGAGAGTTGTGAGAGGCCATGGAGTCCGTGGAAGGGTTGTGCACGGAGATGCGGACCTGGTGCATGGATTGCTTCTGACGGCTCTGTCGAGAGGGTTCCCTTACAGCCACTTGGGGCCCAAGGGGCTACTGAACTGATTGAGGAACTGGCTGTTCGAGCTACAGGGCCAGTTAGACGGGCGGAGGGAGACCCTCCAGTGGAGGAGGAGGATGAGGAAGAGTGGATGTTGTTCTACGATTGGAGGTTGCGGACTTCCTCTTGGGAGGCATAGCTAGGAGTAACTTTGGTTGAAGGAGGAGAGTCGGATAGCTAATTCAAGATGTTTCCCATAGACGCGCCAATCTTTTGCCGCTGAATCTGGTGTGGGGGCAATAGATAGAATTTGTGGATTCGCGAGAACTCGAACGGGCTGAATCTGACCTCTTCTACTGCTGGTAGGTTGACTCCTTGGCACTGCCGCTGACCTGCACAAAGTACGAAACACCGGGATGGATCCCGGCGACGCACCCTCCGACGGTCTTGTCAATACTCAGTAAAAAAATATCAAAAGAACTTTAGGTAGGCAAAGAGTGATCACCTTGTAACGGTAGGAGGTAGGGGGTACTTATAGTCGCCGTGGGGATCTGCATCGGGATAAGAACGAATCCCTACTTCCGGGTGTGACTGGGTAGAAGTGGTTAAAACCACCTCTAGCAGATAAGGACGAGCCAGGATTTCCTCATATCCTATTGAACTAGTCCTTAACGGGTTGAGACCCGCTCTCGGTTGAACAGATCCGTTCACAGGTTATTGGGCCCAAGAGAGGAGACCCGATTCCCATTTCAGACTCGTCTGTAGGTGAAATTATCATTTTGTCCCAGCGAACTTTAAGATTCGTGCCCAATTTGATGATTCTGATTTAACCCAATTTTTAGCCATATCAGGATCCTTATTATAATATATATTCATCTATTTGTCTTGTCGTCTTTTTATTTGATCTTCTTGATTCAGTTGTCGGCCTATTATTTCATCTCTGGTTGATCGATTCTTTTTTATTTTTATCATTATTTTTTTCATGGCCTGTTTTATTTTGTTCCTATCTCTTATTAGATCCATTGCTAATACCCTATAACCCAATATAATAACTGTACCCAATAACCCTTTAAATAAACCTTATTGGATCTTCTGCCCTACCCATTACTTCTACCCGTTAGCCTACATTTCACCCTAACCCTAATATATATATATATATATATATATATATATATATATATATATATATATATATATATATACTCCTGTATATATATTTTCCAAAACCCTATTCATCCCCTAGTGGCTATTTACCTCCAGAGCCTCTTTGTCTCCCCCCCTACTTCATCCCTGCACATCCCGATCACCTCCTAGCCATCTCCCGATCAAAAAAGTTGACGAACCAAAGAGTTCACCCCTGAGAGCCTTGCGGGGCTGGTGGACCGGTAACCGTTTAGCTGAGATCCTCGCTAAGGTATGCAATGGTTGCTTAGAATCTTTCATGGGAATGTAATCGTTTCAAGAGATATACCTTCCCACCCCAAAAATCTGGTAGTCAGTAGCGGGAGTCTGTTCTGAAAAGGAAAGATGGAGTGACAGTCTCTCTCATTATAGCGTATAATAATCAGGCTGATTCATTCAATTAGATTACCGATTGCTTCTGATGGGTAGCCAAGATAACAAAGTAGATCTCGCCCAGTAGTGCCTTATTAGGCTGGGTTGAAGCAACTTGCGCATGAAAAGGGACGAAAGCCTCCATTTTGCTTTGATATGCTTAACACATGGATTTCATCCCCTCGTCACGACCTCATCTCAGCCCCTTATTCTCCCCGAGACCCCGGCCTGAAGCGACACCAGCACTCCCCCCACGTCGTCCTGCTCCTTCCAAGCACCAGCCACCCACAGCACCTATGCCCCTTCCTGGTGTCCCTTCCGACGCTCAGCGACAAACTAGCACCAGGCATCTACCCCCTGTGTGCCATCCCTGTGCTTTCTCCGACTAACAGCAGCAACCGCAGCACAGTAGCCCTCGCCGCTTATCGTTGCCGTCTCTCTCGTCGCGTGCACATCCCTCCGCTACCCTCTCTTGTGCATGTGTTCGATCTCGTGAGTTCGTTGTGTTCGTAGTTCGTTCGTTGAGTTCGTGCCCGAGAATCCGTTCCCGTTATTCTCGTCTTGCTTCGTTTCTGTCGTTGACTATAAGGCAAGAACTTGTATACTTTTCTTTTGCATATACAAGTACTAAATACTGTTTGTAGTGTAGTTGCTTCAAGATCTATTCCCATGAAATCCGTTGTTTGATCTTATCTCTAGTTTTTTATCCATCCGTAGTTGTCTCATTACACACACGACATGAAATAACTTAGATCTAATAAACTCTTGATGTATACATGCATGTGTTCGTGATTTATGAAGTGTCGTATGGTCTTGTATGCTTGATGTGTTAGTAGTAGTATAACTTATTGTAGACTTGTTAAATACCACATACCATGTTGCTTGGACATCTAGTATACCATATTTCGCATTTTTGTTATGATTTGGAAGTGTGGTATATGAACTAGTTGATTTTATGCATGAAGAATATTTCTGTTTTTGCTGTTTTTTGTTTTTGTTATGTATTTTAGACCCTATTAAGGTCAGTATATGAAAATTATTTGTGAATATGAATTATAGAAAATTCTGTCTACTTTCCAGAATTTCTGACAGAACTCAATTTTGATTTGTGAGTTGCAAGTTATTGCTGTTTTACTACAGAGGTGTAGAAAATTCCAGATTCAGTTTTTGTATGAATTCTGGAGAGTAATTTATTTTTATACTGATGTTAAAGATAATATTTTGATCCAATATTTTGCTTAGTACAACTAGACTTGATTAGGATTAACCCCAAATTTTTGTAGATTTAATTAATAACTTTTATAAACTATTTTATACTTGCAAATAACTACTATACTTGTAGAATTTTCACGTTGCTCAGTAAAGAACCTAAATTTTGACCTGATTCTATTTACTATTTATAAAAACTTTGTGAATATGAATTGTATCCAGCTTTATCTATTTTATCACCCTTTTGATGGATCTGGATTTCGATTTATATTTTGTAATCTATTGCTGTTTTAGTAATGCTGTGTTTATGATTACAAATTTACAAACTTGTCGTATCTTGCTGTTTTCTGATTTTATTTGACTATAATATCTATGTTGGAAAATTATGAAACTTTATTTTCTGATACTAAACATACTAGGGAACACCCCAGATTTTTTTTGGATTTAATCAGTAAGTTTTTATGCTGTTTTCCTGTTTATGAATGCAAACTTCTGATTTATGGCTGAACATATTTTCTGGATACAATTATGTTTTGAGTCCTATTTTTGTGAATTACTATATGACTTATATATTTGTTGGATTCGGTTGAGAGTCTATTTTCCAGATTTTCTGACGGATCCAGATTTGCATATTTGTGGCAACGGGAATCCCAGATTTGGTGCAGTACTATCTTACTGTCCTGAACTAGAATTTTCGTTGTCCTATCCTTTTATGATTTGTCTATCACCTGTACATGTTTATCTTCCAACCTGAACATGTTACTTGTTCATTCCATGTTATTCTTGCTCTGTTTTATGCACTTATATGCCTGTTTAATAATAATAACAAGTAATCAAGCCGGGGTTAAGGGAAAGACCCTATTAGTAGACAATATAGGTATGTATACTCAGAAGGGGGGCTGTGTTTCCTATTTTTATATTTGATTCATGTTGATACATGAACCTGTTGTACTTTATGTTTGATTCATGAATCTGTGGATTCATGAACCTGTTGTAGTTTATGCTTTGATGCATGAACCTATTGGTTCGTGTACCTGTTACCTATTGATTCATGAACCTGTTGATGCATGAACCTGTAGGTTCGTGTACCTGTTTACTATTTGATTCATGAACCTGCTCCTGTTACCTATTACCTGACACCTGAGTACACGGCCCTATAGAAACCCACCACTAGATCTAAACGTAACTTTCATGTATGTAGCAACCATATGGTAAAAATCTGGGAAGCATGAAGTGCTACCTAGATAGAAATAAATACAAGACTTGACATAACATAATACCTGTTAAAAGCTTACCTGTTACATGATTACCCGTTCATGTTACCTAACACCTATTACATGTTTACTTACTTGCATGATACCTGTTACTTGTCGCCTGTCATATACACATGTTATCTCACCACATTACTTGATTCTATTCATGATTCATGCTAGTTGTTCTATTTTATTTCCATGTCTATTCCATGCTATGGTTGCTTCTGCTGTTACTTTATGTTGTTTATTGTTTTCCTGTACTTGTGCCTGTACTGCAAGTGGCACGTGACTTGCATTGACAGACATTTTGTTTCTCTTTTCTTTTTCCTGCAATTTGTTAAATTGCAGATTATGGTGATCAGTTACCCGATGGAGTAGGTGATCTAAGATTCTAGTTGCTGGAGTTCTTGCTATAATTTACTTTGCTTCTATTCTTGAATAAATGTATTGCTACTTGGATTATTTGTATTGGGCAACGTGACCCAGAATTTATAACTTGTTCCAGATCTGGTTTATTTGAGATTTATTAAATTTTGTTCAAGTAAATTCTGTTAAGATAATGATTCATTCATGCATGCATGGTTGATTTCTCCTTGTTTACATCTTGTTATTCCTGTGAAATGTTGTAAAGATCCTGACAGCTTATGGATGATGAAAATCATTCGCTGGACTTAGTCACGTATCCATATTCCGTATTTCCTTTTTGGGGAGTGGGGCGTGGTAGGGGTGGAATAAAATTATGTAATAAAAAGTTTTTATAAAAATAATAAATAATTTTTTTTTAAAAAAAGAGAAGGAACAGTATGGATATATTTAGGTGGTTTAGTTTATTAATAAATTTATATGTTATAGATTAATCTAAATATATATGTTTTAACTAATTAAATTAACCCTATATTTATATATAAAAAAAACAAACCAACCCTAATCTTAAACTACTCTTCCTATATAAAGGCTACAGAGGCGTGAAGGTTGATGGGAGTGTGTGTAGGCAGCACCAGATCCAAGGAAAAAGAAAAAAAAAACAGTGAAACATGAGAGAGGAAGGAGCATCATCGCCCACGTCAGGAAGCCAGGGGCTCTGTGGTGCGCGTTTCAAGGGGAGGAAGAAAGAGAAAAAGGGAGAGAGAAGGGGGCATGACGTGGGGTGTTGGATGCTTGTGGCTCGGAAATCAAGGCAGAGGGGAGAGACTGGGCTTGAGTTGTGGCGCGAATCTCGAGTTGCTTCGATTTGGAATTTTCTACAAAAACGAGTTCTTTCTTTTTCTCTTCTAATTTTTATTATGCAATCGAAAACAGTATTTGTTAGTTGCAATTTTATTATGAACTAAATTTTATTTTTTTAGGGCTTTGATGTAGCCTAGTTTTGATAACACAATTTTAATTCCATATTATTTTTCTATTTTTCCATGGTTGTGTGTTTGATTTTCGTTCTTAATGCTAACAATTGTTTGGCCAACTTTTGTATGATCTATTAAATCATGGAGAGAACGAACTGGTAATTTATAATTTTGAATTAATAAAATTAAACGCCATTACAATAGTGAACTGCTATTAATGTTACCGTTAAAGAAATCCATAGATCTTAATGAATTTTCAATTAGTAATTTGTGCATGAACTATGACAAATAATTAGTTGAGAATATTTTCGATATTGCTTGAGAAAGAATTTTGAATGATTTTGGGATTTTGGTCTACAACTTGGAAAAATAATCTTTTTATTCACATGGAGTTATAAATTGTGTGGGATTAATTAGGTGAAGTCAAAAGCCCTAGAATTAGTTTTGCAATTAATAAACAACAAAATTTCATATTCCAACCCTTTTAATTAATTTAGTTAGATTTTTTAGATTAATCTAATTTAGTTTCTTTCTTTATTGAATTTCGATTTTCCAAATAGTAATTCATCTAGTAAATTTCGGTACTCAATAAAATAATTAGTCCTTATGGGTTCGACACTCTTTTCAGTTATCTATACTACTTGTTGCGATTTTGTATACTTACAAATATTCACATCAAGTTTTTGGTGTCGTTGCCGGGGACTAATTATTCTTTTATTGATATTGATAATTGCTAGACTTTTACTAATTTTGATTTTTCTATTTATTTTTTTGTTTATTTTTTATTTTTTTATTAGTTTTTATGTTATTTAATAGCTATATTTCAGAACATAGAAGTGTATCATCATGGTAAACGAGGGTAATGGAGAAGAAAATAAGGCTTTGAGAGACTATGCTATGCCCTCGCTTAATGGAGCAACATCAAGCATAAAGAGGCTAGTTATACAAGCTAACGATTTTGAGATTAAACCGGTGATTATTCAAATGATTCAACAAACTGTTCAATTTTGGGGACTATCGCACGAGGATCCTTATGTTCACATTGCAAACTTTCTAGAAATTTGTGACACTTTTAAGCACAATGGAGTATCACATGATGCAATTCGATTGAGACTCTTTCCTTTTTCACAAAGAGATAAAGTGAAGGCTTGTCTAAATTTTCTACCACCGGGTGTTATTACTACTTGGGAGGGACTTGCACAAGTTTCTGGCTAAGTATTTTCCGCCAGCAAAAACAGCAAAGAAAAGGAATGACATCACCATATTCACTCAATTCGAGACCGAGTCATTATATGATGCATGGGAGAGGTACAAAGAGCTATTAAGAAAGTTTCCTCATCATGAACTTCCGAAATGGCTACAAATTCAAATATTCTATAATGATTTGGGAGTTACAAATCGATCTATGGTTGATGCAAAAGCTGCAGGTGCACTTATGAGCAAAACTCACAAAGTAGTCTATTAACTTTTAGAGGAGATGGCATCAAATAATTACCAGTGGTCTTCAAAGAGAACAATGCCAAGAAAAGTGGCTGGAGTTTTTGAACTTGATCCTATTACTATGTTACTGCACAAATTGATATTTTATCTAAACAATTAGGTAATATAAATGTTAATTCTATTCAAACTAATATATTTGTGATAATTGTACAGGAAATCACTCAAGTATTGATTGCCAAGTGGGAAATCCTTTTGCTCAATCAAATTTCAATCAAGCAAATTACGTGTCCAATTTCCAACATCAAAACAATCATTATTTGAACACGTATCATCAAGGATGGAGAAACCACCCCGATTTTTCTTGGAACAATAATCAATGAGCAATTAGACCACCTCAAAATTTTTCACAGTAAGAAAAGAAGCCGACACTTGAAAAAATGTTCATGCAATACATGGAGAAGACAGATTTAGTGATACAAAATAATACGGCTTCAATTCACAACCTTGAGGCTCAGATTGGTCAATGTTCAAATATTCTTAAAGAGAGAACAGCAGGAACCTTACCCAGTAACACAGTGACAAATCCCAAGGAGCATGTCAAAGCAATAACACTGAGAAGTGGGAGAAAAATTGAGCAGCCACAAAATGAAATTGTTGAACAAAATATGGTTGAAAGGAAGATGAGTACGAATCAATTTTGGAGGAACAAACGCAGCAGGTGGCCAACCACCAAATTGAGAATTCCAAGAAAAGCAAAGGAGCTTCAAATACCATGGATTTTAGGGAGTTTAATTCTGAAACTTATCCTAATTCACTTTATGATCCACCTATTCCTTTTCTGCAAAGACTTAAAAAGAATAATCTCGAAAATCAATTTTCTAAATTTTTAAATATTTTTAAGAAATTGCATATTAATATTCCTCTTATTGAAGTTTTGGAACAAATGCCTAAATATGCTAAAATTTTGAAGGATATTTTGTCAAACACGAGAAAATTGGAGGAACATGAGACGGTGATGCTAACCAAATGGAGTAGTGCAATTTTACAAAAGAAGCTGCCTCCTAAACTTAAAGATCCAAGGAGTTTTACGATTTCTTGCACTATTGGAAATTTTTATTTTGATAAAGTTTTATGTGATTTAGGAGCAAGTATTAATCTTATGTCTTATTCTGTTTTCAGGAAATTAGGTATTTGAGAAGTAAAACCCACCACAATCTCATTGCAATTGGCGAACAGATCTATCAAGTACCCAAGAGGAATAATTAAAGATGTTTTGGTAAAAGTAGACAAATTCATATTTCCAGCTGATTTTGTAGTACTTGATATGGAGGAAGATAAACAAATTCCATTGATTTTGGGGCGACCTTTTCTAGCTACAGAAAGAGCTTTGATTGATGTCCAACAAGAAAAACTTATTTTGAAGGTAGAGGATGAGCAAGTAACGTTTAATGTTTTTAAACCCATCAAGTTTCCCATTGAAGAACAGTCTTGTTATCAAGTAAGTGAAACTAATTTAATTTTAGGCAAGAAACGTGAGGTTGATGTTGAAAAGTTACCTATAAAAGTATGTCTAACAAATTCAGCAAATCTTGAATCTGAGATAGAAAAGATTTCACGATGTGTTATGATTTGGATGCTGCACCATTTATTCATCCATTTTCTCAGCTAAAATTCAAAGAGGTGGGGATATCAAAGACTCCATCTTCAAGAAAGAAACCCCTTAAACACGAGTTTAGATCACTGTCATCTAGCTTGAGGGATGCACAGAGAAAATATAATCCACGCATGAAGGGAATTATTACAAAAGAGGCTCTTATGTTGTTGGATGTTGGTGTCACATAACCATCGCAGCCATCATGTATGGCTGAAGACTTAAAACTTAGCGCTTCTTGGGAGGAAACCCATGATTTCTTTTAATGCATTTAGATTTTCTTTCTTTTAGTTTACTTTAATTTTAATTTTTTAATTTTATTTTTGTAGGATTGCATGAGTTTGAAAGTCGCCGAGCTATTTTCTACATCTGAATTGATGGCTGTTTTTTTGCAGGATGGAGTCAAAATCTGGAAAAGTGTTTCAAAGAGATTGTATACAAATGTCTTAGCTTTCCAGAACAAAAAGAATCAGGCCATTTGGACATCTATAGCTTCAGATATCGCTGAAACAATGAATGTCGCGCGTGCAGAATTTTAACACGAATCAGGGGAGAAATTCTGAATTTTTTGCATTCTTTTTCCTTTCCCATTGAGGAAAATGTTTTATTCAAGTTTGGGGGAAGGGGTAAAAGTTTATTTTTTATTTTATATATATTTGAAAATAAAGACGAAACAAAAATGGATTTCAATTAGGCTTACCAGTACACTCTTGAGTTCTTCATTGTGCTAAAGCTTTGAAATATTTTTTTAGGATAGACAGTATCTTATAAAGCAAGAGTAAGCATACCTATTTACTTTAGGATTATTGAATTTCAAAATTCCTTACAAAATTGTGAGTCATGTGATTATACATAAAAGAAAAATATGATGCTTTTTCTTGTGATTATCCCCTTTGATCTAGTCCTAAACAGAGTTTAAGTAAATAGAGTGATAATGATCAAACAATTAAATAAATAAAGTCGATCTACTCAAAAGTTTTGAGTTGCTTAGTAACTAGGGGTATTCATCACCAATGTTTACTTTTACGTCAAACGATAACTTGAAATATGAGTATGCAAAGCACTCTAAGTTCGTGACTTGTTGAGTAACTGGGTGAATTCATCAAAAATGTTTGCATTCGTGGCAAAAGTCAAGTGACAACTTAGAGAAGAGACCCAAAAAAAAAACTCTAGTTTGCTACTCGATTTGTAGTTGTGAGAAGGAGTAATCACAGATGGAGCAGTTACATTCTATAATTACATTAATTGCATGAAAAATATGATTGAGTTTGGAATTATGAATAAATAATTGCACTGGAGAAAGTGAATATGCTTGGTTTTACTTTATTTACTATTGTTTATATTTTTAATTGAAAATTTGATGCTTGCCTGATGAGATCTCTTAGTGTGATAAGTTGAGCTTATTATTGATTATTATTCCTTTATCATGGTTCTACTTTTTGCTCGAGGAAAAACAAAATCTTAAGTTTGGAGGTATTTGATGTGTCTAATTTTTATATAAATATTTGTGCTCATTTACCCATAAAAATTGCTTGTATTCGTCAATCTTGTTAATAATTTATCTGATTTTCATAGATTTCAGTTAATTAATTATTTTGAAGGGAATAAGATTATTTTGATGCAAAAGGTGAATATTTTCCGTAAAAATTAACAAAGAAAACAAGGAGAACGATTCATTAATTTTTATTGATTTGTTAAATTTTGAATTTTACAATTTGGCCATGTGGAAGGAAAAATAGAAATTTTAATTGTCAATAAGGGGGTGGAATAAAATTATGTAATAAAAAGTTTTAAAGAATAATAATTAAAAAAAACTAGAAGGAACGGTATGGATATATTTAGGTGGTTTAGTTTATTAATAAATTTATAAGTTATAGATTAATCTAAATATATATCTTCTAACTAATTAAATTAATCCTACTGTTCCTATATAAAGGCTACAGGGGCGTTAAGGTAGGTGGTCGTGTGTGTGGGTGGCGCCAGATCCAAGGAAAAAGAAAGAAAGAAAAAAAAGAAACGGTGAAATCGGAGAGAGGAAGGAGCATCAGCGCCCATGTCAAGAAGTCAGGGGGGCTCTGTGGCGCGCATTTCGAGGGGAGGAAGAAATAGAAAAGGTAGAGAGAAGGGGGCGTGACATGGGGTGCTGGATGCTTGCTGCTCGGAAATCAAGGTAGAGGAGAGAGACTGGGCTTCAGTTGCGATGCGAATCTCGAGTTGCTTCGATTTGGGATTTTCTACAAAAACGAGTTCTTTTTTTTTCTCTTCTAATTTTTATTATGCAATCCAAGACAATATTTGTCAGTTGTAATTTTATTATGAACTAAATTTTATTTTTCTAGGGATTTGATGTAGCCTAGTTTTGATAACACAATTTTAATTCCATATTGTTTTTCTATTTTTCCATGATTGTGTGTTTGATTTTCGTTCTTAATGCTTACAACTGTTCGGCCAACTTCTGTATGATCTATTAAATCATGGAGAGACCGAACTGGTAATTTGTGATTTTGAATTAATAAAATTAAACACCGTTATAGGAGCGAACCACAGTTAATGTGACCGTTAAAGAAATCCACAGATCTTAATGAATTTTCAATTAGTAATTTGTGCATAAACTTTGACAAATAATTATATGAGAATATTTTCGATATTGCTTGAAAGAGAATATTGAAAAATTTTGGAATTTTGGTCTAAAACTTGGAAAAAAAAATAATCTTTTTATTCACATGGAGTTATAAATTGTGGGATTAACTAGGTGAAGTCAAAAGCCCTAGAATTAGTTTTGCAATTAATAAATAACAAAATTTCAAATTCCGACCCTTTTAATTAATTTAGTTAGTTTTTTTAGATTAATTTAATTTGCTTTTTTTATTGAATTTCGATTTTCCAAATAGTAATTCATCTAGTAAATTTCGGTACTCAATAAAATAATTAGTCCCTATGGGTTCAACACTCTTTTCACTTATCAGTACATGATCCTGTAGACTTCACTATTTTAAGTCCAAACATTACTTGATTGATATGCACCCAAACCTGTGGAATGGGACACAAGATTGCATGCATTAAATAAGTTCATAAAACTGATAGACTTAAGAATGACACTGGTACCGATTGACATTGGAACATTGACACTGGTACCGATTACATGATTCTTGATTATGTTATTACATCATTCCGGATTCTCGATCACATGATTATCGATTATATGATCCTTGATTACATAATCCTTGCTTACCGATTGATTATACCTTGAAGTCTTGATTGTACTTGCTTCCAGTTGTTACTTGCACCGTACCTGATCATACCATTTCAGTAATTGCACTGCTATTTTTTTTCCTTCCATACTATATCTTGTTATCTTGTTATTATACTGCTTGTTACTACTTGCTGTTCGAAGCTTGCTCTAACGGATCCCCCCCCTCCACCCCCACACACCACTTCAGATAATGTTTATACAGGTACAAATGATGAGATACCGAAGGAACTTGATGAGCAGACTTTCTAGACAGTCGTGATGGAATTGCTAGTGTTATTTGTTTACTATCCAGTCGCTACTTTATCTACCTAGTCTTAACGAACTATTTATTACATTTTATTTCTTTTAATACATTATATTCTCGAAGATTTTGAACTGAAGTTCTTGTATCTCGAATATTGGTTATTTTATTCTATTCATGTTCATGTGCTCATTATTATTGCATGTGTGGATGTATTTTTCTATCTTGTTGAGCTTATAACTGTACAGATTATGAATGATGTGAGTTGGAATACTTGTATCATTCGCTGGGCCTTAGTTGCGTGTCTGTATTTTCGTATATTAGGAAGCAGGGCATGACAACTATATAGCCTACATAGTTAGGCCAAAATAGTGAAATACGAAATTTTACCAAAGTAGCTGAAAACTGTAGACAATAGCCCCCTAAATTAGGCCAAACCAATGAAATACGAAATCTTAAGAAAGTGGCCGAAAATTGTGGCCTATAGTCCATAAAATGAGACCAAAATAGTGAAATAAGAAATTTCATGAAATTAGTAGTCTGGACTATAGCCTACAAAATGATGCCAATAGAGTGAAATATGAATTCTCACAAAAATTGCCTTAAATTGTAGACTATTTTCCACACAATACGGCTAAAACATGACAATATCGTGGACTACAGCCCACACAAAATTTCACGAACGTGGCCAAAAACTGTGGACTAAAATACGAAATTTAAAGAAATTGGCGGAAAACCGTGGACTAGACAAAATGAGATCATAACAATGAAAAAAAAAATTGACGAAAATAGCAGAAAAGGGTGGACTATATACCCCCACAAAATGAGGCCAAGACGGTGAAAATAAAATCTCGCGAAAATGGTCGAAAACTGTGTAGCAGCCCACAAAGTCTGTTCAAAACACAGAAATACAAAATATCATGAAAGTGGTCAAAAACTGTGTCAATATCCCACAAAATTAAGTCAAAACACTGAAATACTACATTTCACGGAAGTAGCCGAAAACTGTGGACTATGACCCGTCAAATAAGGCCAAAATAGTTAAATACAAAATTTCCTAAAAGTGGCCTAAAACTGTGGACTATAGCTCACAAAATGAGGCCAAAACAGTGAAATACAAAATTTCACGAACGTGGCTGAAAACTATGGGCTATAACCCAAAAATGAGGCCAAAACAATGAGATATAAATCTCAAGAAATTGGCTGAAAACTATAGATTAAATCCAAAAAAATAAGGCCAAGCTTGAGAAATATGAAATATCAGGAAAGTGACAGAAAACGATGACTATAGCCAGCATAATTAGGTCAAAACAGTGAAATAAAAAATTCACGAAAGTGGCCGAAAACCGTGGATTAGAGCATCCACAATCGTGATTGCTAAAATACAGCAATCTTCAAATTATACATATAGCAAAGTCTCGTTTGCAGCAGTGGTGAAATGCTATATAGCAATCAAAAATAAAATATGATCGGACGGAACTCTAAGTTCTGTCCCGTGAAAGAAAAAAAAAGATCAGCGCATTTTTAAGAAATAAATTGAATATTGTAATAATTTTAAAGCTCAGACATAACTTGAAGCGCCTTGGAGGCGGAAAAAAAATACCCCCTAAATTTGATCGGGCAGAACTTAAAGTTCCGTCCGTGGGGGAGCTGTCACTATCAACCATCTTAACCCACTTAATTAACCCCTTAATTGCCCACTAATTAATATAACCCCCTTAATTAACCCCTAATTTATTATTTAAGTATATTTAACTAAGCCTAAGTATAATTAGTCATTAAATGGAACATGAAGTTGGACGGAACTTCCGTCCAAGTTCCATATTTCATGGAAAGGATGTTGAAGTTCCGTCCAAGGTTAAAAAAAAAAATTTTTAAAAATTAATTTTTTATTTGGCACGAAACTCGAAGTTCCGTCCGATATAATAAAAACTTAATTTTTTATTTGGGACGGAACTTCAAGTTCCGTACTCTATAATATGCATATTCTCATATCGCCTCTCAAATATAGCAATCTCCTGTAGCGTTTTTGCCAAAATATAAATAAATAGCAAACGACTGTAGATGCGCTTATGCTATAATATGCAAAATATGGAAATTTAGTAAACGACTGTGGATGCTCTGCTCTTATAACTCAAAAAATGAGGCCAAAATAAAAAATTTCTCAAAAGTTGTCAAAAACTATGGCCTACAAAATAATGTCAAAATAGTGAAATACGAAATTTCTATAAAGTGGCCGAAAACTGTGGAAGCCCACAAAATGAGGTCAAAATAGTGAAATATGAACTTCCACGAACATTACCTAAAATTTTGGACGACAACAACAAAATAGGTCCAAAACATAACAACAAGAAATTTCATGAAAGCAACCGAGAAATGTGGACAATAGCCCACAAAAATGATTAAATACGAAATTTATCGAAAATTCAGAAAACTATAGCCACGTAATGAGGCCATAATAGTGAAATACCAAATTTGATGAAAATGATCAGAAAATGTGGGCTATATAGTCCACAAAATTAGTGAAATACAAAACTTTATGAACCTGTTGAAATTGTGGACTAGCCCAAAAGTATGGCTATAAAAGAGAAATATGAAATTTCATGAAATTTGTCAAAAACTGATACTGTAGCCTAAAAAATGAAGTCATAACAGTGAAATACAAAAATTTTACAAAAGCAGCCGAAAACTGTAGACAAATTGCCTTAAAAATGTGGCAAAAAAAGTGAAATACAAAATCTCACGAACAATGTCTAAAACTTTGAACTATAGCTTACAAAATACGGCCAAAACATAACAATACAAAATTTTACGAAAGTGGCCGAAACTGTGGACTATAGCCGACATAAACGGTAAAATACAAAATTTATCGAAAATTGCCAAAAACTGTGGACTCCCACATAATGTGGCCAAAACTATGAAATACAAAATCTCACAAACACTGCTGAAAATTGTGAACCAAAAAGTATGGCCAAAAGAGATAAATACAAAATTTCATGAAAGTGACCGAAAACTGTGACTATAGCCCACAAAATAAAGTCAAAATGGTGAAATACAAAATTTCACGAAAGTGGCCAAAAATTCTGGACAATTGCCGACAAAATGAAGCCAAAATAGTGAAACACAAAATTTCACAAAAGTAGCCAAAAACTATGGATAACCCACACAATGATGCCAAAACTGTGAAATATGAAATCTCATGAAAATGAAAAAAACTGTGGACCATAGCCCACAAAAAATGGGCTAAACTGAGAAATACAAAATTTAACGAAGTAGCTGAAAACTATGGACCGCAAAATGAGGCCAAAACAGTGAAATACGAAATTGCATAAAAATGTCTGAAAACTGAGGATTATAGCCCACAAAATGATACCAAAACAATGAAATATGAAATCCCACGAAAATGTCCAAAAACTCTAGAATACCAACCCCCCCCCCCCCCCCCCAAATAATAATAATAATAATAATAATAAATTGTACCAAAGTGGTCGTGAACAGTGAAATAATAAATTTCACGAAAGTGGTCGAAAACTGTGGAATACAGAATTTAACGAAAGTGGACGAAAACTGTGAACAACCTACAAAATGAGGTTAAAACAATAAAATAGAAATTTTCATGAAAGCAGCCGAAAACTGCGGACTATATCCCACAAAATGAGGGCATAATAGTGAAATACAGAAGTTCACAAAAGTTGTTGAAAACTGTGGATAATAGCCTACAAAATTAGGCCAAATTTTGAAATATGAAATCTCACAAAAATTATTGAAAATTGTGGACTAACGTCCAAAAAATGAGGCCATAACTGTGTAATACAAAATTTCACGAAAGTGACCAGAAAATGTGGACTTGAAGCCATAATAATGAAATACAAAATCTCACGAAAATGGCCAAAAAGGCTTATCACTCTGTCCATTGGGACTGTATGGACGAAGCACTTCAGCTCAAAGACTTTGGAGCGAAATGGAGATCATGGATCCAGTTATGTGTACAAGGAGTGAAATCGTTTATTCATGTAAACGAATGGCAAGGCAAGGAAATCCATTGTAAAAGAGGCCTCATGCAAGGGGACCCGTTGTCATCACTGTTATTCGCCATCATAGCTGACGGACTGGCTAAAATGATTAAGAGGGCACAGGACTAATGTCATCAAGGGAACTAAGATCAAAGGAATAGCTCAGCCCATGACTATTCTGCAGTATGCCGACGACACACTTTTATTTGGAAGGGCAAAAGTTAAAGAAGTCGTAGCGATTAAAGTGGCGTTGGCTTGCTTCCAAGGATGGTCAAGATTGAAAGTAAACCTCTGGAAGAGTTGCGTGATCCGAATTAGTGAACAGTTGTCAATCCCGGCAAACACTATCACTGCAATTTTAGGATGCGAGACTGCCGAATTTCCAACCAAATACCTAGGGATGCCAATTAGGTCGGGACCATTGTTAAGAGAGGACTGAAAACCCCTTATTGATAAGATTGCTAAGAAATTGGCATAGTGGAAGAGTAGATACCTTTCATTAGGGGGAAGGATTACACTGCTAAACTCGGTTCTTAACGCAATTCCACTTTATCTGATGTTAATCTATGAACTGTCGAAGTAGGTGATTAACAAGATAGATAAGATGAGAAAACGATTCTTATGGAAGGGAACCGACGAGGGTAACAAAGGGTTTCACCTCGTAAAGTGGGGTAGAGTGTGTAAGAGAAGAGAATTCGGAGGGCTAGGAATCCTTAACCCTCATGACATGAACCGAGCTCTACTTAGAAAGTGGTGGTGGAAGATCTACAATCGAAAAGGAGGCTGGTGGTCCTACTCATTCGATCTATTTCGTAAAAGGAAAAAATACTATTTCGGCGGGCGGAGTGCGTTTGGAATGGTATCGTTTCTCTGGAAAGGGGTGGCCAAACAAGGAGAGACTTTTAACACAAATACAAGGTGCAGGATCGGAAATGGGAAGATCACTAGACTTTGGAGAGATAAATAGTGCGGGAACAGATCACTAAAAAACCTATTCCCGCCGCGGCAGTAGCAGTCAACACCGACGTTGTCACGCCCCGCTTTCCAAAAATACGGAATGCAAGCACGTGACATGGCCCAACGAATGACTTGCGTCATTCATAGGCTATCATCGATTCAACTAAACAATATAAAACAGGAAGTAAAATAACCACACATGCAATAAAAGAAGTAATAACATAAATAACAATACTTGAAATTTAAGCATAAAATAACCAACATAAAATAAATCCAACATCTGGAATCAACAACAATAATATTCGGGTCAAAAGCCCACAAATACAACAATGTTCAATTATTAAAGTTCAAAAGAAAATAGAAACAACAATTATTCAATGGCGCAGCAACACAAGTCTTTCACCATTGTTGTTCTCCTAGTCCATCAGGTAAATCTTCCTGATTACCTGTAAGCTGTTCATCTAAAAGAGAGAAAAAATGTCCTTAGAGCAAGTTGTGGACAGCAAGTAGAGAAATAGAGAACAATGATAATAATGGTATAACGATCAAGACAATGGACGATGAAATCAATAGTATTGAACAGTGACAAGGCGATAATAGTAAAATGTGCAATAACGATAACAATAAACAATAACAATAATGGTAAACAATAACGATAACATTGTTCAATAAAGATGACAATATGCAATGACAATGCGATGAAAATCTTAAGTCTATTATTCATTTTTAATCCTAACTAATGCACATACTATTGCATTACATACTGCAGGTTCCATGCATACAATCAATTTCGTTTAGACTAAGGTGGTAGATTCTATAGGTCATGTACTCGGCACAATATAACATTTTAATAATAATCACTGGCTATTGAGCAATTTCTTGCACAATAACGATAACATTGGCCATTTGCAATTTCTTGCATAATGACGATAACACTGGCCATTTGCAATTTCTTGCAAGATGACGATAACACTGGCCATTTGCGATTTCTTGCATAATGATGATAACACTGGTCATTTGCAAATTTTTTTCAAGATGACGATGACGATAACGATAATTTGGGACGAGGCCCACATTTTTTAGTACAGTCACTATATTACCAACTACCCTAGTCAACCTTTAACCCCGGCTTGATTAGCATTCTTTATTCAATTAACATACGATAATGCGGTTAAATAGGGACACTGGAAAAATGAAAACAAAACCCTAAGATCATGCAATGTACTCTATACAATTAAATACACCAAAGTCAGCATTATAGATTCAATTACATATTATTAAACATAGGAACTCAATTCTGGACAGCAGTAGGTTGTTGTACCAAAATCAGAATTTCCGTTGCTACAGGATAGCAAATTTGGATCCGTCAAAGGCCTAGAAACTAGACTCCTACCCGGTTCAGTGAATGGATAAAGTTGGGAGAAAGTCTCCATACTGGCGGTAGAGAATTGGCAAATATACTATACTTGGTCCTTATGAGCTGAAATAAGTCTCCACATTTGATTAGAAATGAGTCTTACGCGAACCGATTACTTAGTACTGATATGGATGCGACATTATGACATAAGAAAGTTAAACATGAACATGTTAAAAGAAAAAGATGGAAGTGCTATTTTTTCATTCAAGATGTAATACTTTTTCTTCAAATTTGTGCATTTGGATTGGGTTTTAAAAACAGTTTTCAGTTTTTAAAATCTAAATATAGGATAATTTTGTTTGGATAGAATTATTTTGAAAACGCATTTTAAAATTTCACACTCAAAACCTTGTTTAAAATGAGTTTTTTGAAAATAGAAAAAACCTGTTTTCTGATATAAGTTTTTTAATTTACCAAACAACATACTGTATTTGTATATGTTTACGTATATATGTATACATTATGTACGTATACAGTTTGTATGTATATAGTATGTACACAGCATGTGTATATGTATGTATATATAATAGTATGTATACACTATTATTATTATCATTATTATATAATATATTATTATTGATATTGCTGAAAATGGGGTTAAATTGAAACCGTTCAAAGTGAGCACGAATCTTAAAGTTATAGGGACAAGATGGTAATTTTATCTACAGACGAGTTCGAATTGGGAACCGGGTCTCTCCTCTTGGACCCGCTAACCCATGAACGGATCTGTTCGGCTAAAAACAGGTCTCAACCCGTTAGGAACCAGTTCAACAGGATAGAAGGAAATCCTGGCTCGTCCTTATCCTGAGGAGGTGGTTCCAACCACCCCTATCCAGCTACACCGGGAAGTAGGGATTCATTTTGATCCTGAAACATATCCCCACGATGACTATAAATACCCCCCTGCCTCCTACTGTCACAGGTGATCACTCTTTGTCCACTCAAGCTCTTTTCCTTTACTTTTTCTGGTATTAACAAGAGCGTCGGAGTGTTCGTCACCGAGATCCATCCCGGTGTTTCAAACGTTTGTGCAGGTCCGTGGGAGCACCAAGGAGTCAACTTCTTCACAAGGGAAGAAATAAGATTCAGCATGTTCGAGTTCCTACAAACCTACAAATTCTGTTTATTGACCCCACACCAGGTTCAGCGGCAACAGATTGGAGCCGTCTGTGGGAAAGACTCGAAGAACAATCCCACCTTCCTCCTTCAACCAAAGCTACTCCTAGCTATGCCTCCCAAGAGGAAGCCCGCAAAGTCCAATAGAAAAACTACCTCCACTATTGCTGCTCCTCCTCCGCAGGAGGATCTCCCTCTGCCCATCCAACCAACCTTACCGCTTTTCACGCCCCGCTTCCCAAAAAGAATACGGAATACAAATACGCGACAAAAGCCCAGCGAATGATTTTCATCATCCATAAGTTGTTCAAGAATCTTTACAACATTCACAAGAATCATCAGAGTCGGAAGCAAAAGAATCAACCAATCATGCATGTATGAACCAAAATACCAACAAGAATACTTGAAACTAAATACATTAATCTCAAATAGTCCTGATCTGAATAAGTCAAAATTCTGGGTCACATTGCCCAAATACTAGAATAAATCCAAATAATCAAATACAATATTGTTCAAGCAACTACAAAAAAATAATAATAACACGATCCAGCACTAATACTTCATGTCACCAATACCATCTGGAACTTGTTCTCCAAAATCTGCAATTTAACAATTGCAGGGAAGAGGAAAAGAGAAAACAAGTACCCATTAATTGCAAGTTACGAGCTGCTTGTAATGCAGGATACAAGTACATGGGGAACATTAACTAACAACATGGTATAAGCATGATATCAAGTATAACGACTAGCATGGTAAGGTAAACAAGTACAAGTAGCATGTATCAAGTGTCAAGTGAACAAGTGTCAGGTAAAGAAGTATCAAGTGTCATGTATCAAGTAGCACGAAATCAAGTAACGAGTAGCGAGTGTCAAGTAGTCAAGTACAGGTGTCAAATATCATGTTCAAGCATCAAGTCTCATGTATCATGTAATCAAGTATCAAGTAAGCATGTATCAAATATCTTGTATTATTACTATCTAGGTAACACTTCATGTGCCATCCTTTTATCACATGGTTATTACAGTCAATGCAGTTTCATTTTAGATTTCATAGTGAATCATAAAGGACAATGTACTCAGGGACACGCCTCAAGAATCAAGTATCAAGTATCAAGCCTCAAGTAAAATATCAAGCCTCAAGTAGTGAAATATTAAGCCTCAAGTAATCAAGTATCAAGCCAAATCTCAAGTATCAAGCCAAGTCTCAAGTGTCAAGCCAAGTCTCGAGTGGTGAAATATCAAGTCTCAAGTATCACATAGAATCAATAGTTCCTCTTCCGAGTACACGTTTCTGAATTATCCACTATTAGATCTGTCCCTTTAAACCCTGGCTTGGTTAATTTTATTATTAATGTAAAACAAGCATGTAGGTATACAAAATATATCAAGAGTAACATGGCATGATCATATGATAAGTTCAAGTTGCAAGATAAACATGTACGAGTGCAAGATATCTCATAAAAGAATAAAATAAACAAATCTCAAGTTCAGGACAGCAAGACCATACTGTAGTAAAACAGTGGTTCCCAGTGTTACAAACATGCAAATCTGAATCCGTCAAAACTTGTAGAAAATAGACTCCCAACTGAATCCAAATAATACAAATAAGTTATATACTAGTTCACAAAAACATAGCTCAAAACTGATTTGAATCCAAAAAACATGTTCAGCCATAAATCAGTAAATCAAATTCTCAGTCAGGAAAACAGCATCAAAACTTATTAAATAAATCCACGAAAAATTTGGGGGATGCCCTTATATGTCCAGTATCGAAATATAAAGTTTCATAATTATCCATTAATATTAGCTTAGCGAAGTAAAATTAGAAATCATAAAGATACGATAGTTTGGCAAGTCTGGAATTCCCAACACTGCGGTACGAAAACTGTGATATCTCGTAAATAGTGAAACGAAATCCAAATCCGCCAAAGGGAGATGAAAATAGACAAAATAATCTAACTTCCACATTTCACAAATATTTTTCATACAGTAAAAGGAATAAGGGTGAAAATACAATTCTTTACAGAGCAGCGAGCAAAATACAACAAGTACAGTCTTTATAAACAAGCATGAAATGGCATATAAAACTCATTAGTAAAATCCACCAAAATTCTGGATAATCCCTAACTAGATAAAGAAATACTGAGCAAAGTTTTGGATCAAAATAATATATGGAGCACCAGTATCAAAATAATTTAGTCATCAAAATCATTGAGAAACAAAATCTGGAAATGAAATACACCTCTGTAGTAAAACAGTCATATTTCACACGTACGAAAACAAAATCGAGCAAGGTTAGAGGGGTTGGAAAGAAGACGAATTTCTCTACAAATCATGTTTTATACTGAAATTAAGATACTGACCTTAATATGGCATAAATTACTGATCAAAACAGATTATCGACAAAACACAGAATTTCCTCAAAAACAGAAATCAACATAGATCCAAAGAAACTTGATCCAAACGCAACCAAACATAAAATCGAGTCTACCAAGTGTTCAAACATCATGAAATAGGATAATTAACATATCCAAGCAAGTTTATCACATGTATCTCAACAATTACTCAAATTCTCACCAAAAATTTCACATACATGATCAAATCAAGAACGGGTAAAACCTAAATCGTTTCATGTCAATATTGTGCCGTGAGTCAACTATGGTCAAATAGCACTATAGGGACAATATCAACAAGGGGTTTCACACACGAATTGTCTTTAGAATCCAACTACACTACAAGCGGTATTTATGACTTGTATCATACAAAGGAATTGAGTACAAGTTACTTGCCTTAACCAAAAATGAAAATGACGATGGGCAAGAATAATGGAAACGGATTTCTGGAGCAATGAACACAACCAACCATGAACGGAAACCACGAACAAGATCCACGAACAACGAACTCCACGAACTACCAACAAGTACAACCACACGATTCACGATCCCAAAACAAACACAACTCCCGAACACAAACACGACAACAAACCACGAACGAAACCCAAGATCACTCGCACTCGCACACAACAATCAAGAGAGCAAGAGGGTGAGAGGGAGTCGGGGTGTGCACAGCGAGCGAGGGATGGCAGACCGCGAGGAGACAGCGACAGGGGGTCGCGAGGGTGGTCGACACGGCAGTGGGGCGAGGGGGTGCACGAGGCAGTAGCGGGTGGCTGTTGCTGATTGCGGAAAAGGAGCAGGATGTGCACCAGCTATTTAAGTGCAACGAGGAGGAACAGTGTCTGGCCGCACGACGGAAAGCAGGGACCAGGGGGCTGACGTCGGCATCGAGGTGGAGATGTGACGCGGGGAGGATGAGCGAGAGGACAGGGCTGCATCGCGGTGGTGCGGTGCAATGGGTAGGGAAAGACGGAAGATAGGGGGATACTGCGGCCGCGGAGGGAGAGTTGCAGGCTGCCGTGGCTAAGGGCTGCAGGAGTCGCAGTGACGAGATGCTGCTATAGCGGCGGTCAAGAGGAGCACAGGGGGTGATGCTGCTGGTCGCAGTAAGGAAGGGGAGGACGGAGAGGGGATGGGAGATGGGGAAGAAGATGAAATGACACATGGGTTATGAGGGTGAATGGCTGGGTTTGTGAGGTGGTAGGGATGAAGATATAGGCAGCGGCTGAAGGGTTTTATATAGGGTAGAAATAGGTTAGGGTTTAGGCTGAGGGGTATAGGGTTTTCGGGTTTGGGTAGTATAGGAACGGGTTTGGGGTTAGTCAATGGGTAATTGGTTTTATATTGGGTTTGGGGATTAAATGGGTGATTGGGTTTATATTGGGTTTGGGGTTTGGTTATTGGGTTTGGGAAAAATAAATAAATAAAATAAATAAATAAAATAAATAAATAAAATAAAAAATATAAATATAAATTTTGAATTTTATAGAAATATTAATAATAATAATAATAAAAACAATAACAATAACAATAATAATAATAACAGTAATAGTAATATTAATTGAAATAAAAGTAGTACTAACAATAATAAGAATAATAAAAAATAGTTACAATAAAATTATAGATCGAAAATAGATTTTCATAGAAGATCCAACAATACATTTTAAGAAAAAAAAAAAAAAAAAAAAAAAAAAAAATATATATATATATATATATATATATATATATATATATATATATATATATAAGCAGGAAAATAATTTACAACAATTTAGAATACCAAAAATACATAGAAAATACATATTTGGGGAAACAGGGGTTACACCGCTCGAACAGCTGAACCCTCAATCCGTTCAGCAGGCTCTAGGGCCCCGAGCCAGTGTTGGGGAGCCCTCTTAGCGCAGTCACCAGAAGCATCCTCTCCACCAAGTGCGGGTCTCCATCCAAAACGCCTCCACAGATTCCATGGCCTCCCATAGCCCTCCAACACAAAAGGATCTGCGGGACGTACTCAACAATCGGCAGAACGAGCCCGAGCCGGATCTCCGAATCCGCTTGGATGAGAGGCGGACCCACGAAGCGAACCCCCGCCGAGAGCACCAGAGGGACCGGTCACCCTGCCGGACAGACCGCGGGGGTCCAACTCTCCCCGAGGGCGGAGAGAGTTGCCCCAACAACGCCAAAGAAGAAGCCGGTCGCCCTGCACATCGAGCCCCACGGGAGCAGGAGGCCCCCATCATGAGAGCAGAATTTCAACAATTTTAGGAGGAAGTCCTCCGGGCGCTAACACCGCCGCCATCAACGCCCAGAGGGCTCCCAGTCCTCAGCCGGCTCCCAGTCATCGCCGCCCCTCTCCTCGCCATCACCGCCGCTCCCACAGTCCTCGGTCGACTCCGAGCCATCAACACCGTTCTCTAAGTCCTAGGCCGGCTCCGAGCCATCGCTGCCCTTTTCCTGAGCATCGCCGCCGCTCTCAAAGCCCACAGCCCGCTCCGAGTCACCCCCGCCATTCTATCAAGTCCACGACCTACTCAGAGCTACCGCCGCAACCCCAGGCCTTTTCGACACGAAGACAAGTCTCGGGGCTCAGCCAGGCTAGACCGAAGGGAGGACTCGGTCTACCGTCGTCTCCACGAGATGGAAAGGCGCCTCAGCCAGCTGGACAGAGACGAAGAACAACGGGCGAGGAACCTCCGCCCGAGCAGGCCCCCATTCTCCCGCACCATCATGGAGGCCCTTGTTCCAGACAACTTCAAGCCTCCACACTTCGAGACTTACACCGGGGAGTCGGACCCCACAGATCACATCGAGAGTTTCAAAACTCTCATGATGATCCATCATGCATCCGACGCCCTCCTTTACACGATCTTCCCAACCACACTCAAGGGGTCGGCTCAAGAGTGGTATTCTCATCTTGCACCGGCATCTATCTTCTCCTTCGACCAGTTCAAAGGCCTCTTCCTCATGCATTTCGTGAGCAGCACTGCTCCGAGAAGAAGAGCACCTCACTGCTCTTCCTCAGCCAAAAGAAGGGCGAACGGCTGAGGGATTATGTCAAGAGGTTCACAGCCGAGGCTAGGTCCATCACCTCATTGGATCAGTCGGTAGCTTCAGCTGCCTTCCAATCCAATGTCACCAACCCCGACCTCAGGGCGTCCTTGACCAAGAAGCCTCCTCGAGACTTTTCTGAGCTCCTCCTTAGGAGCAAGAAGTACATCCGAGCTGAAGATGCTCTCAATCGCCCCACTCTGTAAGGGTCATCTTCTGCGAACAAACAGAAGACTGCAGAGGAAGAAGGAGCTAAGAAGCTCCAAAAGGATAACGGGGGTCAGCGGTGTCCCCTCCCCCGCTTCGAGAAGTTCACTCTACTTAATGCGAGTCTCTCCGCCATCCTAATGGAGACTGGGAATGAAGGTCTCCTGCGGCCACCTCCGAAGATGAACACCCCCGGGAAGAAGAGAAACCGGGACAAGTGGTATTGTTTCCACCGGGACCACGGGCACGACACTGACGATTGTCGGGCCCTAAAGGACAAGGTCGAGGCCCTTATCCAGAGGGGGCAGCTCACTTGTTTTGTAAGGAGGGACAGAGCTAATCCGCCTCCACCGCCCAGGGGGGCTAACAAGCGAACAGAGCAGCACACAGAGACTCTGGATGCCGAAGCAGGGGCCATCTTGACCTGATACACGGAGGCCCAATGGGGGGAGATTCTAACTCCTCCCAAAAAGCCTTCATTAGGGAAGTCAACTCCGTGCAGAGCCATCCTCCCCCTAAGGGCCTAGGAGTTCCTGTGATGTTCTCTGATAGGGACTTGGAAGGTGTCCGCACACCCCACTGAGACGCCCTCGTCATCAACCTCAAAATGGCCAACTTCAACATTTGTTGGGTACTGGTGGACAATGGAAGTTCAATCAACATCCACTTCTTGGATGCATTTAAAGGCCTCCAGCTATCAAGAGACCGGCTCAAGCCGGCTGGCTACACTCTTCATGGGTTCACTGGGGTTCCGGTGATGACCGAGGGAGTTATAACTCTCAACGTCACCGATGGTAAAGCCCCGGTCACTCGCACGGAGCCAATGGACTTCATGGTGGTGGACGTGAAGGCTGCCTACAACGTGATCCTAGGTCAACCAGGCCTTACCGCTCTCCAAGCCATCCCTTCGTCTTACCACATAAAGATGAAGTTTCCCACCCCCGCAGGGGTAGGAGAAGTGAGAGGGAGTCAGGAGGCGGATCGTAAGTGCTATATGACCTCAATGGGAGGCCCGGTCCTCTCCCTAGAAGCCCTAGAGCTCCCACCGGAGAGTAGCCAGACCATCTACGAACCGATGGATGAACTAGAAGAAGTGGCCTTCTCAGAGGAAGCCGCCACCAAGACGTTCCGGGTCAGCAAGGCACTCTCCCCCTTACTCAAAGAAGACATCTCTCAGTGCATAAAGGAGAACCGTGTTCTCTTTTCCTAGACCGCGGCCGACATGCCTGGGATCTCTGAGGAGCTCCTAATGCACCATCTCAGCGTTGCCCCGGGTATCAAGCCCGTTCAGCAGAAGCACCGCAAGTTCGCTCCTGGGCGTCAACAGGTGACCAAAGAAGAAGCCGAAAAGCTCCTCAATGCTCGGTTCATCCAGGAGGTGAACTATCCAGAGTGGATATCCAATGTGGTGATGGTCAAGAAAGCCAACGGGAGCTGGAGGATATGCATCGACTTCACTGATCTTAGTAAGGCGTGCCGGAAGGACCCTTTTCCCCTTCCAAGCATCAATGCCCTGATCGATGCGACCTCCAGGCACGAGCTCCTCAGTTTTATGGACGTTTTCTCGAGGTACAACCAGATTCGAATGTTCCCTTTCGACATCCCGAAGACCTCCTTCGTGACGGATCAGGGCATGTACTGCTACAGGGTTATGCCGTTCGGCTTGAAGAACGCAGGAGCTACTTATCAGCATCACGTGAACAAGGTCTTTCGAGACCAGATCTGCCAAAACATGGAAGTCTATGTAGACGACATGTTGGTCAAGAGCACCCGAGGGCAGGAACATGTCCTCAACCTCCAAGAAGCCTTCGAGGTGCTCAGGAGGCACAATATGAGGCTAAATCCGAACAAGTGTGTGTTCGGAGTCTCAACCGGCAAGTTCTTGGGGTTCATGGTCAGCTAGAGGGGTATAGAGGCCAACCCCGAGAAGATCCAGGTCATTCTCAAAATGGTTCCTCCCTCCAACGTCAAAGAGGTACAGAGGCTTACGGGGTGCCTCGCAGTAATTGGGCAGTTCCTCTACAAGTCCGGGGAAAAGTGTCTCCCCTTCTTCAAGGCCCTCAGGGGGGCTAAAGGCTTCGAATGGTGGGAATAGCAACAAAAGTCCTTCGGCCAGTTCAAGACGTACTTAGCTAACCCCCCCCCCCCTTGAGCAAGCCAATGCCTAGGGAGGTCCTCTACCTATATCTCGCTGCTTCAGAGCAAACCCTCAGCGCGGTCCTCGTAAGAAAAGAGGATAGAACGTAGAGGCCCATGTTTTATGTGAGTAAGGTCCTCTGGGATGCCGAATTTCATTACCCGAAGCTGGAGAAGATGGCTCTTGCTTTGGTTACGGTGGTCTGAAAGCTCCGCCTCTACTTCCAATCTCATTCGGTGGTCGTCCTTACCGACCAGCCGCTCAAGCAATTTCTCTACAAGCCCGAGACCTCCGGACGCCTGATGAAGTGGTCCATCGAGCTAAGCCAACATGACATCAGCTACCAGCCAAGAACAGCAATCAAGGCCCAAGCTCTGGCCGAATTCATTGTGGAGCGCACCATCCCCAACCCTTGCGAGTCATCTACCGACCCATTGGTCTGGACCGTTTATGTGGATGGATCTTGTTGCACCGACGGAAGTGAGGCTGGCATTATCTTGATCGGACCAGACGCTTTCGTCCTCTAATACTCCCTCCGCTTAAACTTTTCGGCATCAAACAACGAAGCAGAGTATGAGGCCCTCATAGCGGGGCTCTGCATGGCTCGCAAAGCTAGAACCAAGTGAGTCAGAGTCTTCAATGATTCACAATTGGTCGCCAACCAAGTGTCAGGGGAATACGAGGTAAGGGACGAGCGTATGGCCAAATACTTGACGAAGGTTAGGGAGCTTCTAGCCTTATTCGAAGATGTTCAACTCCAGCAAGTTCCTCGAGAGGAAAACGCACAAGCAATGCTCTCTTTAAGCTCGCCTCCTCCTCCCTCCAAGGTCTAGAACGGACCGTCTTGATAGAGGTCCTTCTCAGACCAAGTATTGATGAAGATAGCCTAGAGCCGATGGAAGCCTACCCCCTAACAATTGGAGAAAACTTGATGAAGCCCCTCCTTGAGAACCTCAGAGACAGAGTCCTTCCCGAAGATCCAAGAGAGGCGAGGAGGACCAGGACACGAGCCGAGCGGTACACACTCCTCGATGGGGTCATGTACAAATGCTCTTACACTCAGATTGACGGTCGTCCCTATCTGAGGTGCCTCTCCCCAGAGGAAGCGCTCTATGCCCTAAATGAGGCCCATTACGGTCTGTGCAGCGCACACTTGGGAGCGAGATCCCTCGCTTGAAAACTCTTAAACTATGGCTACTTCTGGCCCATGCTTCTGAGTGACTCCGAGGAGTACGTCCGCCAGTGCGACTCCTGCCAGAAATTTACCCCCCGATCCATCGCCTGTCCCAAGCATAACTTACCTCCTTAGCAAGTCCAATCCCCTTTGCAATGAGGGGGATGGATTTGCTCGGACCCTTCCCTCTAGCACCGGGACAGCTGAAGTTTTTAATCGTAGCGATAGACTACTTATCAAAATGGATCAAGGCTGAGCCTCTTTCGACAATCACCGAGCACAAGGTCCAGAAGTTCTTTTGAAAGAACATCATTTGCCGGTTCAGGTACCCTGCATCCTCATAACCGACAATGGGACTCAATTCGCGGGAGCAACCTTTTGCAACTTTTGCGCCGACCTCGGTATCTAGCAACGGTTCTCCTCGATAGCTCACCCTCTGTAACACCCCGTTTTGTACGATACCTGAATATATGTATATGTGTATGTATATTGTTAGTATGCGTGCAATTGATTGTAGTATTATGGGTCGATTTTGCTATTGTGGTGGATGGTTAAGGCTACGGGACGATTCTTGGGAGAGTTGCATTCCAAAGATGCACGAGAACGAGATGGACCGATACTAGTATAACCGCTAGTTTTCGGCATGACGCACATGCAAATATAACACGGTATGATACTACAGTGAATATAGGTTACGTGCGCTCATTAAAACACTCGTCTCATACTCGTTGGAACTCGTTAAGGGCTATGTTGGGCAGCCAACATAACAAACACAAAACCAATGGGCTTAAGCCATGGTTTTGGTCTACAAAACCACCTATATCCTAACCCTACCCCCCCCCCCCCCTGTCAAATCCGGCCTATACCTCCCATCTTCATTTCCTCCCTTTTTCTATGGAAATTTCAGAAAGAAAACACCTCAAGAGTAGGAGGAGAGAAGGAAGAAGGAAGTGAAGAAGAAGGATCAAAAGGAGATTTCCAAGAGAAGAAGCTTGAAGAAGTTCCTTCCACTACTACAACCAAGAGTGGGAAGTTTCTCTACACTTGAAATTCTTGTCTTTTAATTAATTTTGATTGCAGGCATGTATGCTAGAATGCATAGGATTGATCTTCTAAAGGTTAGAAGTTGAAGTCAGAATTGAACTAGAAAAACTAATTCGGAGTACCATTTTGTGGATTTTCCCGAGAGCAAAATATGTTTAATTAGACCATGAAATTAAAAGTGTTTGTTCATATATGTGTTAGGATCACTCATGATTTATTTCAGATTTTTATATGATCATTTGATATGCTAATAAAATCGTGAGATGGATCTGTGTCGTAAGGCAGACTCAGAAAAAGAAAAACAGGATGGCTGCTATTGTAGGAATTTTCATGATTTATTGAAGCATTATATTGATCTGAAATGTTTACTCAATGTTCCTGAATGCATGTTGATTATTCAAAAAAATCAGTAAATTATTTGGATGAGTTTATAGACATGAGAAAAATCGATCTATAACCAGTAGCTGATGTTGAATTAGAAAACTTGATGGTTTCTGTGCTAACTTGCAATAGATAGTACTCACTGTATAATTGGAATTTTGACATGAGGTCTTTTGCATGATGTTGGGTATGATGTCTAGTTTCACCACCATAAACTTTATATCATTTGGACAAGTGTGCAATTTACTGTGATTTTGTGATTAAGCACTGTGCCGTTTTTAGCCAGTTTTGATACTCTATAAAGATTGGGAATTTGAGACTTGTTAGAGGCACATTTTGAGGATCATGACTCAGTAGAGAGTTGTAGTGGACACCTAGAAATTTCCAACGAAACTAATTTGAGGCAATTCCAGTAAACGGTTGAATTATTATGATTTTTGTAAGACTGAACAGAGAACTAGAGTAGAGCTGAGTGCTCTGAATTGGAGAGACCAATTGTGTGAATTGGTGTATCAATGATAGATGAGTGTGTTAGGGTGACTTAATGGTATAATTTGTACTAATGATAGGCAAGTGTGGAAGCAGTTAATTCTTACCCGAATAATTAGAGTAAGGTAAGTGTTAGAATGGTTTATTAAGGGATTAGAAAATTGCATTAGTCCTAGTAAACCATAGTCGGTGTTGTATCTTCTAGTTGTAGGGATACGTTCTCGGCCGCTAACGGATTGCGTCCCCGGCTCGTATCTCGATCTATTGATTCCCAAGGTTTTACCGAAGTAAGGTGCAGGAGGCCCGGAGGAATTGACCTCCCGTGGTGCTCACGTTCCTAAAGCGAGGGTTTGTGTTTTGGTATATATATGTTCATAACCCGGGCCAGGGGTGAACACGCATGTGAGAGTCCATGAATGGACATGTGGAACCAAGGGTCGTAAGGACCAGGTTCAATGTGGTTTCTAAGGAGGTCCGTGCGCGGGTACCAACTGGCGGTGACCACTTGGGCACTGCAGGGCAAAATTAGACCGACCGCTGCAATCTCCTTAGGCGACGGACAATCTATTGGGAACTGGAGTGTGTACAAGAGTAGGGTGCATGGCGAGGGTTCGAATCCCTATATTGTGGAGAAAGACAGCTAGATTTGTGGGCATATGTAGTATAGGATGCATTCGTGCTCCAAAGTCTTGCTTGCATTAGAAGTTAGGCATGTGAGTTTGCTGCATCTAGACTTAAGGTCATGTCATAATACTGCACTAGAACCCGAATCCACTAAACCCTTGTTTTGGCACATCACCTTTCTATTTTGCATAAATTATTGGTTGTGATTGAATTTTAGAGGATCGCTGTTATCACCAGCTTCGCGTCAGTCGAAGTACTGACGTTCCCCACCTTGTAGGTATCCGGAGCCGATCTACAGGTACCACGGAGCTCGAGTTGGTCCAAGGATCCAAGGGACATATATCAGTACTGTTATATTGTTGCAAATATTGTAATTTTTATTTGGACATTGTAACCCTTGTAAATGTAACATTTATATGGAATAAAAGATTTTAAATTTCCTGTACTTCTGTGATTTGGCTATTTTGAAGTTCGACTCCTGGAGTAGGGTCTCAGGTTCCCGGTATAGGGATTTGGGGCGCTACAGAAGTTGGTATCAGAGCAGACTTCAAATATTAGTCCAACACAGCAGGAAAATTAAAACTTAGATGCATTGCGAGAGTTGGGTTTAGTCAGATAGCTGATGGTTATAATTCATAATGTTTCTTTTACAACTTATGCCTTATAATTTTTTCGTATCTGTACTAATTCCCATATTTTCTCTTGCAGATGCCGAACCTGGACAACGGACACTCGAACGGATGGTCAAATGGACATGGTTCTGTACCCCCACTTCCACCTCCACCCCCACAGCCTACAGCCTTAGCACAAGTTATCACCAGGATGTCCCAGGAGCTGGCTGCCTATAAATGGAGTCACGAACAGCTAGAGGATCATTTTGAGAACCTCGCACGAGTGTTGATAACCGCAGAAAGGAGAGTGGCCAAGCTGGAGAGGGCCAAAAGGAAATGGAAGACGAGGGTAGTACTGTTGAAGCACCGATACGAGGAGAGGCTGGGTCAGCTGCAGAGCAGGTATCTAGCACTGAGGACACAGGTCTGCGATATGCAGGATCTGTTGGACCGTATGACTGCCGGGGATAGCTCCGAGGTTAGCGACTCGCCAGGAGCAGGAGAGCAGTGACTTCCTCTAGTGTTATAGGATCTTTTTCGGATGTGTATAGATGATGACCTTTTTGAATAGCTAGGCTGACTTGCTATTGTTTTGATGGGTGTAGTATGAACCCATGGGATAATGATGATGTGATCATGTATTGACAAATCTTTGTAAAACCTTTTTGAAATGAATGGAACTAGTGTGTTTGACTAGTGCTAGTGTGTTATGGGGTTTTGCATTATGATGTTGGCTGATGGTGTCTGTATTAGCTTTCAGATGGCAGGAAGGACTAGAAGCAACCGAAGTGACCAGACTGAAGCCGAAGGCAGTGGAGCCAACGACACTGGCCTTGATGTAAAGGGAGAGTTTACTCGGGTATATCAGGTGATTGGAGCATTAGTGGAGGCTAGCAGGAACCAAGCGCCGCCACAAAGAGCACCAGGAGTTACGGTGAACACTGATCCAATAAAGATGGTGGAATCATTTAGGAGGATGAAGCCACCAGTCTTCGAAGGACAGGCTGATCCCACATGACTGGATACGTCAGGTAGAGACAGTGTTTGAGGTGATGATGACTCCCGAAGACAGCAAGGTACGTCTCGCTACAATCTTGCTAGAGAAGGACGCTGGAGTTTGGTGGCAGTCCGTAAAGTGTGGTCTCGGAGAGGGACAGATCACTTAGGAAGATTTCCTTAAGGAATTCCGACAGCACTATTTTCCTTTGGATGTGCAAGAGGAGAAGGCAATGGAGTTTCATAGCTTGATGTAAGAAAATATGACAGTCAGAGAATATGAGACGAAGTTTTCTCAGTTGTCAAGGTATGCGCCGGAGATGGTCCAGGAGAAAGCGAAGAAGGCCCAAAGGTTTGAGTAAGGACTTAGGCCTGGATTGAGGTCGTAGATGGTTCCCTTGGGCATTCGCCGATTCGACAAGCTGGTAAGAAGAGCCGCAGCAACAGAGGCAGATATGAATCAGAATCAAGGAAGGACAGAGTTCTGGAACAAAGGGAAGAGAACCACCCCAGCAACAAAGTTCAAGAAGCAAGGTAAAGACCAGAAGTTCCGAAAGGTCAATCCCAATGCAGGAGAATTCAAGCTCGGAAGTTGTTATCATTGTGGAGAGCAGGGACACTTTATGGATCGATGCTCCAGGAAGAATGCAATGAAATGTTTCCAGTGTGGACAAGAAGGGCATATCAAGCTAGAATGTCCCCAATTGGCAAGGAACAACCACAGGACAGGGTCGGGAGCAACCGACAAAGGGAAAAAGCCCATGCATCAAGGAAGAGTATTCGCCTTGACCAAGAAGGATGCTGAAAAGGATGGAAGGGTAATTACTGGTATGTAAGCAAATGGTGTATGAGTTTAAGTTGTATTTTGGGTTTTTGGGAGCTGATGGATAATGTACCGTTGTAACAGGACATATATATATAAATGGAATTTTGGCAACAGTCTTGTTTGACAGTGGATCGACTCATTCTTTTGTGTCAAAATCTTTTTCAAAAAACTAAGATGCACACAAAGGGCAATTCCAGATTTAGCTTTGACGGTAGCTACGCCGTCAGGGGCAAACCTTACTGCAGATCTATGCTATAGGGGATGTAAGCTCCAGATTAGCGGAGAAACCCTAAGTATCGATTTGTTGGAGTTGGGTTTTGCCGGGACAGATGTCATTATTGGCATGGATTGGATGTCGAGGCATAAGGCAAACATTGACTGCGAGGAGAAGAAGGTAATTATTTCAGCTGAAGGAGTGGACTTGTATTCCACGGGGAGCAGAGATCGGAGGCAATGACTTTCGCACCTGCTAGTGAAGTACGGGTACCAGAAGAGGTGAGCAAGATACTAGTGGTGAGGAATTTTCCACTTGTATTCTTAGAGGATTTACCTTGAATTCCCCTACACCGTGATGTCGAGTTTAGCATCACAATTCAACCAGGAAGCGCTCCAGTATCCAAAGCACCCTATCGAATGGCACCAGTAGAGCAGAATGAGATCAAGAAGCAGATTGAAGAGTACTTGCAGAAAGGATTTATCAGACCAAGTGCATCACCTTGGGGAGTACCAGTATTGCTTGTTAAGAAGAAGGACGGGTCGTCCAGGATGTGTATCGATTATCGGGAATTGAATAAAGTCACTATTTGGAATAAGTACCCAATTCTTAGGATCGACGATTTGTTCGATCAGCTTCAGGGAGCAGCAGTATTTTCCAAGATTGATCTACGGTCTGGATATCATCAGGTACGAGTCAAGGAAAAGGATGTACCTAAGACAGCTTTTCGAACTCGATATGGACACTATGAGTTCTTGGTAATGCCGTTTGGAGTGACTAACGCTCCAGCTATTTTCATGGACTTAATGAACAGAATTCTACGGCCGTTTATCGACTCATTTGTCGTGGTCTTCATCGATGACATTTTGGTATATTCAAGGATGGAAGAGGATCATGCTGAACATCTAACAGCAGTCTTGAGCAAGTTACAAGAGTATCAGTTGTATGCCAAATTATCTAAGTGTGAGTTCTGGAAATCGGAAGTTGCATTCCTAGGCCATATCCTTTCTAAGGAAGGAGTGGCAATGGATCCTCAGAAGATAGAGGCGGTCAAGGAATGGCCACAACCGAAGACGGTGAAGGAAGTAAGAAGTTTTCTGGGTATGACTGGGTATCATCGGAAGTTTATCCAGAATTATGCAAGGATAGTTGTACCCCTTACAGCTTTGACCAAAAAGAACCAAAGTTTCGACTGGACGGAGAAGTGTGAAGAAAGTTTTCAGGAACTGAAGAACCGTTTGATCTCCGCACCTATATTGGTTTTACCTCAGGAAGACAAGGACTACGTCATCTACAGTGATGCGTCGTATTTGGGGTTCGGATGTGTGCTGATGCATGAATGCAAGGTTATAGCTTATGGTTCGAGACAGCTACGACCACACGAGAAGAACTATCCAACCCATGATTTGGAACTTGCAGCGATAATTTTTGCTTTGAAATCATGGAGACATTATATCTACAGAGCAAAGGTGGAAATCTACACTGACCACAAGAGCTTAAAGTACATCTACCAACAGAAGGATCTCAACTTAAGACAGAGGAGATGGTTGGAAGTACTCGAAGACATCAGGCCTGAGATTATATATCATCCAGGAAAAGCCAACGTGGTAGCAGACGCGCTCAGTAGGAAGAGAAGTGTGGCAATATTGATAGCGACCCAGAGGGAGCTAGAAGAAGAGATCAGGCAGGCAAGCATCGAAGTGGTTACACAACACATAAGTGCAGTTCTGGCACAGTTGGTGTTACGACCAAGCTTGGATGAGCGAGTGAAAGAGGCTCAGACCAAAGATCCAGAGATGGAAGACATGAAGAAGCAAGTGCATGAAGGAAAATTGGCGGAATTCAGTATAAGAAAAGGTTCACTATGGTTTGGTAACCGACTATGTGTACCAAAGGACGGGGAGTTGAGGGAAGACATCATGATGGAAGCTCACTCCACATTACTTACGATTCACCCCGAAAGCACCAAGATGTATCGCGATGTGAAGCAGCACTATTGGTGGTCACGGATGAAGCGAGATATAGCAGAGTTTGTCGCCAAATGTTTGACGTGCCAACAAGTTAAGGTCGAAAACCAGAAACCGTGAGGATTGTTACAGCCTTTACCCATTCCAGAATGGAAATGGGAGAACATCAGTATGGATTTTATCACTGGGTTACCCAGGAGCCCTAAAGGAAATGACTCACTATGGGTGATTGTGGATCGATTGACCAAGTCAGCACATTTTCTTCCAGTAAAGACAACCTGGACAGTCGAGAAGTTGGCCGAGGTCTACATTGAGAACATAGTAAAGCTACATGGAGTGCCAGTGTCGATAGTATCCGACTGAGATGCAAAATTTATGTCTCGATTCTGGCGAAGTCTACAGTTAGCGTTGGGAACTAGAACAGACTTCAGCACAGCTTTTCACCATCAGACGGATGGACAGACGGAGAGAGTCAACAGGATTCTCGAGGACATGATATGGGCATGCATTTTAGACTTCGGAGGAAGTTGGGAAAAATACCAAAACAGCTATCAGGCAAGCATTGGCATGGCCCCGTATGAAGCTTTGTATGGATGAAGATGCAGGACGCCGGTTTGTTGGTTCGAGGTAGGAAAGCGGCAGACGTATGGACCAAAAATCGTGCAACAGACGTCGGAGCAGATCGAGCTTATTCAGAAGAGGCTTCAAGGAGCACAAAGCAGGCAAAAGAGCAATGCAGACAACTGCCGGAGAGAGTTGGAATTTGAGGAAGGCGACTCCGTATTTCTCAAGGTATCGCCGACCAAAGGAGTTATCAGGTTTGGGAAAGGCGGGAAGTTAGCTCCGAGGTATATTGGACCATACAAGATTCTGAAAAGGATTGGCAGGATGGCTTATAAGTTGGAGCTGTCGGGCGAGCTATCTCAAGTGCATGACTTGTTCCACGTCTCTATGCTACGGAAGTATGTCCCGGATTCGAGCCATCGGTTGCCAGAGGTTCCGAAGGATTTATAGATAGATCTTTCCTGTAGAGAGAAACCAATCAGGATACTTGATCATCAGGACAAGGTACTGAGAAACAAGGTTATCCCGATGGTCAATGTTCTCTGGAGGAACCAATTTGTGGAAGAAGCCACGTGGGAGCTAGAGGGCCACATGAAGGCCTTATATCCGAATTTATTTTGAATGTTTCCTATTTTATTTGTTGTTTTTCTTTTTCCCACTAAGGACGTTCTGGGAACAGAACGATTCTAAGGAGGGAGTGATGTAACACCCCGTTTTGTACGATACCTGAATATATACATATGTGTATGTATATTGTTAACGTATGCGTGCAATTGATTGTAGTATTATGGGTCGATTTTGCTATCGTGATGGATGGTTAGGGCTACGGGACGGTTCTTGGGAGAGTTGCATTCCAAAGATGCACGAGAACGAGACGGACCGATACTAGTATAACCGCTAGTTTTCGGCACGACGCACATGCAAATATAACACGGTATGATACTATAGTGAATATAGGTTGCGTGCGCTCGTTAAAACACTCATCTCACACTCGTTGGAACTCGTTAAGGGCTATGTTGGGCACCAACATAACAAACACAAAACCAATGGGCTTAAGCCATGGTTTTGGTCTACAAAACCACCTATATCCTAACCCTACCCCCCCTGTAAAATCCGGCCTATACCTCCCATCTCCTTCATTTCCCACTTCATTTCCTCCCTTTTGCTCTGGAAATTTCAGAAAGAAAACACCTCAAGAGAAGGAGGAGAGAAGGAAGAAGGAAGGGAAGAAGAAGGATCAAAAGGAAATTTCCAAGAGAAGAAGCTTGAAGAAGTTCCTTTCACTACTACAACCAAGGGTGGGAAGTTTCTCTAAACTTGAAATTCTTGTCTTTTAACTAATTTTGATTGCATGCATGTATGCTAGAATGCATAGGATTCATCTTCTAAAGGTTAAAAGTTGAAGTCAGAATTGAACTAGAAAAACTGATTCGGAGTTTGTGGATTTTTTCGAGAGCAAAATATGATGAATTAGACATGAAATTAAAAGGGTTTGTTCATATAAGTGTTAGGATAATTCATAATTTATTTTAGATTTTTCTATGATCATTTGATATGCTAATAAAATCGTGAGATGGATCTGTGTCGTAAGGCAGACTCAGAAAAAGAAAAACAGGATGGCTGATATTGTAGGAATTTTCATGATTTATTGAATCATGATATTGATCTGAAATTTTTACTCAATGTTCCTGAATGCATGTTGATTATTTAAAAAAATCAGTAAATTATTTAGATGTGTTTATAGACATGATAAAAATCGATCTATAACCAGTAGCTGATGTTGAATTAGAAAACTTGATGGTTTCTGTGCTAACTTGCAATAGATAGTACTCACTGTATAATTGGAATTTTGACATGAGGTCTTTTTGTATGATGTTGGGTATGATGTCTAGTTTCACCACCATAAATTTTATATCATTTGGACAAGTGTGCAATTTACTGTGATTTTGTGATTAAGCACTGTGCTGTTTTCAGCCAGTTTTGATACTCTGTAAAGATTGGGAATTTGAGACTTGTTAGAGGCACATTTTGAGGATCATGACTCATTAGAGAGTTGTAGTGGACACCTAGAAATTTCCAACGAAACTAATTTGAGGCAATTCCAGTAAACGGTTGAATTATTATGATTTTTGTAAGACTGAACAGAGAACTAGAGTAGAGCTGAGTGCTCTGAATTGGAGAGACCAATTGTGTGAATTGGTGTATCAATGATAGATGAGTGTGTTAGGGTGACTTAATGGTATAATTTGTACTCATGACCAACTAGAGAGTTGTTAAGGACACCCACACCCTTCTACAGAATTTGAGTTTGTGTCATTCTGATGAACGAGTAGGATTTTGTGTTAATGGTAAGGTGCAGCCCGTGCACAGGAAGCACGCAGGCTAGAGCTTGAGAAGCTATGTCGAGGACTTAGATGGTTGGATCTAAGCTCGTGATCAACTAGAAAGTTGTAGCCTAAGATCTTATCTTTCCAGGTTGGGCTCGTACACTCCAATCGGAGTTGTATCGATAGAGGGATGACCATTTTGAGATTCGGGCAGAAACCCGTAAGTCGCTTAGTCTGGGTTTGGACTAAGGGTTGTGAAAGCATTTTTCCCTTGTGTGTGAGCTGAGTCAGTGACTCGTGTCTAGGGATGGTTGATCTCTATTATTGAGGTTGTTGATTTCCCGAGTGGGATGTGTGACTCGAGTTAGTCACTAGGGTAAAGGATACCCTGCACCTATCAAGCATATATTATTAGACTTCTGCTGAGCGTAGGACGTCCGAGCATGCCAGTGAGTGGAGCTCACGGGATAGTTTTATATTTTCAGCCGGGGTAGCGGCAGGCGTAGGCCATTATGCTGGACGAGTCCAAGTCGGGGAAGTGGCAAACCGGACCGGTGTCGCCAGGGGCTAGAGGTTGATAGGCAAGTGTGGAAGCAGTTAATTCTTACCCGAATAATTAGAGTAAGGTAGGGGTTAGAATGGTTTATTAAGGGGTTGAAAAATTGCATTAGTCCTAGTAAACCATAGTCGGTGTTGTATCTTCCAGTCGTAGGGATACGTTCTCGGCCGCTAACGGATTGCGTCCCCGGCTCGTATCTCGATCTGTTGATTCCCAAGGTTTTGCCGAAGTAAGGTGCAGGAGGCCCGGTATAGCACCCCGATTTCCATAAACTGGAAAACCGAGACACGAGCCAAGACCTTTTCTTCAATTAGTTACAATACACAGAAAAACAGGAGAATTTAAAAAGTTTTTATTCATCACCCAATGTATTACAAGTCTGAATATTATACAACTGCAATACATTACAATAGTGTTACACTAATACCTTTACATTCCCAAGTATTACAACCTTCAACATCTTACATCAGAGTACAAGGAATGAAGAACAACACTTGGTAACTCTCACTTGAGTACTCCTCAACTAATAGATAATCTACATACATGATACAGCGGAACTAAACATGACACTGACTCCTCGCTTTCCTCGCCTTGAGTCCTCCTGAATCCCACACCTGTACTTCTGCGATCCAGTACCTATTGAAGTGGGGACGTCAGTATTCACTGACGCTTTAAGGCTGATAACATAGCAGCGAATCTCCCAAACAACATACAAAAACATGGCAATTTGTGTCGGTATAGTTTAAGTGTTCGTGAGTGCTATAACTAGAATCTAACGCAATATTAATTAGGACTAGGATGCTCCTATTCTAATGCCAGCAAGTCTCCGAAGCAACATGTAGCCCATACTACATGCGCCCCATCTCAAGCCGTTTTCTCCATATATAGGGATTTGAACCCGCGTTATGAATTCTAATTGTACACAACCTGTTCCTGACAGATACAACATGACTGATGAGGTTGCAAATGTGGTCAAGTCCTACCAAGGCAGTACGCTCATGGTGTCCATGCCCCACTAATGCAGTCCGCTCGTGGTGTCTATGTTTGCCACTACTACCCGGCTAACCGGACCTCATTCCGAATCAAAAATCATAAGGTCTCGCAAGCGCAGGGTAGCGCGAAGCCTATCCTATGGCACCCCTGGGGTCTTGCAAGCACAGGACTGCACAATGCATCCTGTGGCACCCCAAGCCACGGTATTTCAAGAATTAACAGCGCGAGATACGCAACCCGTGCTCCCAACTCGTGAGACGCCACCGTACGTATCCCTTTGACGGGAATGTACAACCCAATAACACCACCTAAGGCCTGCTCCAAGGGACAAGTAGGTCGTGAGGCGTCCCCTACAACCAGCTCCTCTCCTTCCGGCAAAGGGTCTAAGTAAATGATCTTCATAAGTCACTACCCTAATGATGTCCCTAGCCCTGAACAATCCTAGGAATGACAATATTACAAACAATACATGCTATCTTTTTAACTAGATTTCGCAAGATAACTCTACTAGGCTGCTCAACCTAGGCTTACCAGAATCCCTCAGGATCCGGTTCCTGGCCCATCGATCCAAGACCCCGGCCATGCGAACATACCTGCACGCCACTACTCTGAACTTGGATTCCGTCTATACTCTGGTCCTCGATCATCCTACACCGGTTAAGATCCGACGGTACAAAGGAGTGACTCCTCCACAGTTTCTTAGGGGTAAGAAAACATATGTCTTGATGGTCGATAGCCCCTAGGGTAATAATATCACCCTAGACGAGCACAACAAACTGTGCACTAGCTAATAAGCTATATACGGGTAAACTAACCACATACGAGCCAATAAGCTACGTATGAACCAACCACTCTCTACGAGCCAGGCGAGCCTCGCATGAGATAACAACGTACATACCGGCCAAATATGCCGTGTATGAGACCAACACTACAAGACTAACAGTCTTTACCGGCTTTTTTTGCACATTTACTGACGTTTATAAACCCCGCTGTAGATACCACCAGCGTTTTATAAATCGCCGGTGCAAGTGTCGCTGAATCGTGCGTCGTGCGTCGCTATAGCTTAGGGGCATTCACCGGCGTTTTTTACGACCACCGGTGTAGGTTAAAACTACACCGGCGGTCGTAAAAATGCCGGGGAATGTGTGGTTTCGTTTGGAAGCACTGTTTTCGGCCATCACCTACACCGGCATTTTTAAAACGCCGGTATATATCTCCAGTTTTTTGCTGAAAGCTACACCGACGCTTGTAAAAACGCCGGTGTAGCTATATTTTTTTTTAAAAAAAAATTTAATTATTTATAAAAAATAAAAAAAAATAAAAAAAAAAAAAAACCCTTCAACACTCTTTACTAATCAAAACCAATTGCAAAAGCATAAATTAGAGAACCATAATCAGTGAGTGCCAATCACTGACTCATAAATTAGTCAGTATATCAAAAGTAGTCCTACTGAGTGCATTTTGAAGTTGCATATGGAACTATATTGGGTTGGATCTATATTTATAATGCTTGAGTAATTTATGTCATAGTATTTGTAAGAACAAGTAAATATAAGATGAAGTCAGTGACTCAGTGCCATAGTATTTCAGTTCACATCTCAAAATTTTCATCTTTGTTCTCCAAATTTCTCATATTATCCAAATTAGTCAGTATATAAGATGAAGTCAGTGAGTGCCACTCACTGATTCAAAATTCACTAGACTGTTCATAAGTGGTGCAAAATGCACTCTAAAAAATCCCAAAATATCAGGAAAAGATTAATCATTAAATGCTCAGATAGGATTTAATCATCACTAGTTATTCCTATAATTCATTTATTCAATGAATCATGAAATATAGTGTGCAACTTCAGAAGCATAATCCATCTCATCATCACTCATTCACTCGAAAATAATGAGAAGAAACTCTATTTGTTCACTGTTTTTACTCAAGCATATTTAGTTGTTCTCACAAATACTATGGCATAAATTACTCAAGCATGATAAATATAGATCCATATGCAACTTCAAAATGCACTCAGTAGGACTACTTTTGATATACTGACTAATTTATGAGTCAGTCAGTGATTGGCAATCTACTTTTGATATACTGAGTGGCACTCACTGATTAATCTTTACCTCTTTAACTGACTAATTTTGAGTCAGTAAGTGGCACTCACTGATTGTGCTTCTCTATTTTATGAACAATCCTACATATTTCTTATTTGGATCAATAAATTTGGCAGGTCAGAATATAATATGCCTCAAAATATTGAGTTCATAAAAGAGTACTCTATTCACGAATCTAATTGATTCATCACTCCTGCCAAACAAAAAAACTTAACCTAAATTATAACAAAGATAACTATAGAAGGAAGGCACTATACTAATAACAGATTAAGAGTGATACCAGGTTGGCCTCTATGTTAAATATAAAGCAATCCTCAACTACTAACAAAGTGCTCAAGATATAAACAACAAACCTAGGATTGATGGTATAAATTTTTTAGGCCTAGAATTTTCAGAAAATGGCAGGTCAGAATTTTAATATGCCTCAAAAAGTTTAGCTCACAAGTCAACTTCTTCACAAATCTAATTGATTCATCACTCCTACCAAAATCCTCATTATCGATGAATCCAAAAAATCTCAAAACATATCCTCAAAAGAGAATGGCAAACAAGTAATCTGAAAATAAATATTTTCTTAAAAGGATAAGATTATATGTATTAACCTGCTTATCAGCATGATTTGCCAACTTCAATATTGACTCCTTGAAACTGCATACAGAAATAAAGCACAAAGTTTACTAATAGATGCAGTATGATAGAGATTAGCAGAAAATAATCCCATAAATTAAGGCATGAGTTGTCATGGGAGTAGGGCCCAAATGATCATCTATTATCTTCTGACTATATAGCTAAATTTAATCCAGAGAAATTAGTCCACATCGGTGCAAATATGAACTTGTTTAAAAGAAAGGGATGGGAAAGTGGCAGAGCTCACTTACCTCGATCTTTGATTAGATAAATGAACTTTGTTAAGGGAAAAAAAATAGTCTGTCAGACATTACTAATCACAACCATTATTATTCAGACAAATATAATAACTAAACAATCAAATATCTAGTAGAATGATCTTAATCGAAATCTTATTACATTCAAATTATAGTAGAATGATCTTAATCGAAAAATTCATCTTATCATCTAAATAAATGGAGAATGTAGCAGCAGAGGATTATAAATATGAATGGATGCAATTATCTACTAATTTTGACTATCTCCTCTGACTTTCTTTCATATCCCTTTCTCTTCTACCCCCAAGTAGAAATAGTTCCTCCTATATTAAGAGAAGAAAAACATAGCCTTAAAAAAGTGGATTGTGTGATCACAAACCTTTCCATCCCACTAAAGGGAGGATCTTTATTGATCTGTTCTATGGTATGGATTCCCGTGAGTGCAAGAAAGTACTCCAATACCTGCAAGAAATTACAATCCACCCTTAAAATTTTACAGGTAAACATGTACACTGCCACATCTACTAACTAGTGTATAGTTCAATAGCAAAAATTAATTCAACATATATAAGAACATTGAAGAGAAGTCAAGTACAATACAACAGAATACAAGAACAAAAAAATGACAGAAAGTAGTATATTTGGTTAAGCTAATTCACAATCCTTGTTTTCATTATAATGATCATCATCTTCATCCATCATGTCATCAATGTGAAAGTGAAGTTCTTATATAATACCAAGATCACTATAACTATATAATATATGCATATAGTCCATGGTCTCCATTTTTTACTTCCCTGAGTATTTCTGATACATCTGAGTGGATTTCTTCCTCTAGATGTTGAGCTGGCTGAAGACGCCGATAACCTTCAGAGTTAAGAAAAACATAAAATTCATGTCATGTTTAGTTTAAAATGTAACAATTCTAATATTTGTACTACTCTATTGTATGCATGTATAGTTTAACAAAATTTAATTAACAAGGTAAGCATGCACACATAAGAACTATGGACCTACTCAGAAGTATCTATCATATTCATAGAATCATAGAACAATAAGTAGTTACACTTAGGCCTTTATAATGACATCATCCCAGAATAAGCATGCACGCTTAACAGATTACGTTGACATGTATCATATATGTACAATGCACATAGAATTCACGGCATGTATCATATGTATCAGAATCATGCATGCAACTAAAATTTCCAGCTAAGAACAACTAATTAGAGCCACATTTGTATGCTAATGAGCTAATCAAAGCCATGATTTTGATTGAGTGCAACTGAAAACTATATCAGACTTGCATGCTAACTAGAGGATGCAGCTATCCTACGATTTCAGGCAAGTTGTGAAAGTAATACCTTATGCATTGTAGAACTGACCAAAAGAAGGATCAAGATTCAATATAGACCTTGAGTCCCAAATCTATAACGGCGGGTCAAAATGCCTATAACGGTTTAATATCTAAGAAGGATCAAGATGCAAGTCCCAAAGTTCAAGAAGGATCAAGATGCAAGTCTATAACGGTTTAATATCTAAGACCCTGAGTCCCAAATCTTTTGATTTATTTTCAAGGACCTTGCAGTTTGCACAGTAAATAAATGGGGTTTTAGGACGAATAGAGAGAAAATGTTAAATGATAGTTTAAGATAAAGAGAAATCTAGGTTCAAATAACTTACAAATCAAAATAGGAAATTCTCAGATCTGATGTTTAGATAATATTTTGGTTTATTTCTGAGAAGATTAATTTTGAGAAGCTAGCTCCTTCTCTTAATTGCAGAGATTGACCTAGGGAAACCAAGGAGGTTATGCAAAGTTGTAGTGGTGGCGGTTAATGATTATAGAAAATTCCCTCCAAGAAAAACGGATCACAATTTAATTACACAGACACCTCTGGTTAGTTCCTTAACTGTGATTTTGTAGGATATAACCAGAAATTAGCCGGTCGGACCTGACATATCTTAAGACGTTCAAATTAAAGACCTACTAGCTAGTGAGCAATGTGACTTGGCAGACCTCATACTTGATACAAACCTCGTAGCTAATACACATGATTTAAGGGAGTTATAGGTTAAAAAAATAAACTTATTTAAGAAGAACCTAGTACTGGCTGGAATTATCCTTAGCATTGAGATGAAGAATATGTAATATGTAATTATACTGGCTGGAATTATTCTATTCTGTTGGTTAACCAAATATACTATTAGTAGAAATTGAAGCATGCAATTAAAATGATGTTGGTTATAAAATATATATCATCTTCCATGAGTTCATTTTCTTTCTATGTTCCAATGCAGGACTGCCAGGACAAGTTGGATATCAAAAGGACATTAGAGGAGGAAGCTGGGAAATGCCAATGACTTGTTCTGTCATATCTCTTCTCCTTCCAAATATGAAAACCATTTTATTTCCTACTTTAAATCTCTTAGCTAAACAGTATAAGCAACTAGATTTTCTTTATGGACAGAACTAGATTCCGTGTAAGCAACTTGATTAACTCCTAAACCATTTCTACAATTTTGCAACTACAAACTTTGGGATCGAATCGAAACTGAATTGAACCCTAAAATCCTACAACTAACAAATCAATTCAGTAAAAATTGAACCCTAATCAATTCAGTAAAATTTTCCCAAAACAAAATTAACAAAATTAACCCTACAACTAACAAATCCCAAAACAAAATTAACCCTAAAACCCTAAAACCATAAAATTAACATTAAATTTGTTTTTACCAGATTACAAGATCGTCGGCGGTGGGAGACAGCGGAGGACTGCGGGGAACGACAGCAGGGGAGGGAGACAGTAGGGGACGGCGAGGGACGATGGCGGGGGAGGGAGACAGCAACGGCGAGGGACGACGGCGGTGGGGACGATGAGGGACGACGGCGGGAGAGAGAGAGAGAGAGAGAGAGATGGAACCGTGAACAAAAAGGGGGATTTGGGGGAAATAGGAAAGGCGGCGTGGGGGAAATAGGAGAGGCGGGAGAGTGCGGGAAAAAGGGGGGAAATTTGGGAATTTATTTTTTTGTTGTTTTTTTTATCTAAGGAGGACTTGCTGTAGGGTTTGGGGGAAATTTATCCCAAACCCTATACCGGCGTTTTAACTAAAAAACGCCGGTGAATGAGAGAAGATTTTTTGGTACAATTTTTATCTGTATATTCACCGGCGTGTTTTATTAAAACACCGGTGAATATGGACTTCACCGGCGTTTTAATAAAAAATGCCGGTGAATATCATAATTTCCCGGCGTTTTTTAGAGGCCGCCAGCATATAACCATCCATTTTGACGCCCCATTCCTGGTCTCTTCCTACCCTGGCGTTTCTGGTAAAACACCGGGGAATATACGCCGGTAAATCCATCTTGTGTTGTAGTGCAACAGCTATGCACGGGCCAGTCGAGCCACGCACGAGCACAACCACCTACATACGAGCCAAATAAACTACGTATGAGACCCACAGCTACATACGAGCCAGTCGAGCCACGTATGAGCACAACCATATGCAAACAACCATACAGGTAATCAACCTAGAAACAACCAAACGTGCTTACTAGCAACTTGTTCTTCTATTACTAGAAGCAACAGAAGAATCTACTAATAGTCTATGATAGGCATTCTACCAATGAAAAGCCTGAAGGCGACATAACAACCTTTATCAAACTAACTATTACTAGTGATCTTTCCAATCCTTATTACCCCTACGGATGAGGAATGCCCCCATGATATGGTCCAATTTCAATTAGGACTTCACACAACTAGAGTCCATGGGTTCTTTTCAAAGTTGACTAGAACAACCTAGAACATACGCCCGCTTGCTTATTTAACTAGGATGCCACCCTATACCCTTCAAGTATGTATGGCTCCTTACTAGCATTAACTACAACAAGGTAGTTATCACTACAATTACAACATGATTCTTTCCTATTACTTAACCTATAGAAATTTAAGCATGGTATACAATTGTAAGCATCAACCTACAACAACTAGTCATGGTATATAACATAACCACCAACTCACGACAATCCAATCATGGTATATAACATAGCCATCAACCCACGATAATCTAATTATGGTATATAACATAACCACCAACTCACAACACTCTTAAGGATAAATATGATTTGAGCATGCACTTATAACAATCTAAATCATGAATAGTTACTACGACCTAAACATGAAGCTTTACTACAATTTAAGCATGAACTCCTTACAACATGTACACAACATAAGCATGGTTCCTACAACATGGCACACATCATGAGCATGGTTCCATTAACCTACAACATGGTACACATCATACATGGTTTAGGAGTTTCCTACTATAGTCTAGCATGGTATATATTTTTCCTACAATGAATCAAGCATGGTATGATACTTTCTTACCTTGACTACAACAATAGCATAGATTTTTTACCTTAAACATGGGTATCATCTAGCATGAATATCTACTAACTACTTAAGCATGAATATCTACCAACCAACTACTTAAGTATGAATATCACTATCCATTAACTAAGCATGAATATTTACTACTTTGTGCATGTGTCTCTACTACCACCTTAAGCATGGATCTCCACTACTTTAAGCATGATTAATTACTATGATCTAATCATGAAGACAACTTAGTAGAACATCTACTATTACAATCTAGTATGGGTAGAACATAAACATAGAATTGCTACGACTAAGCATGGATAATTACTTTACTTAAGCATAGAAGTTGCTACCATTATGTATGGATAATTAGCACACCTACACATGGATATTACAATTTGTCCTACAGCAAGGTGAGCATGATCTACAACATGGCATGGGTTCCTACTTAAGCATGGTAATACTACTTAGTATTAATCTAAGCATGATATGTATTCCAAGTAGAGGCCTACAACATTCTAAGCATGGTAATACTACTTAGTATTAATCTAGCATGATATGTATTCCAAGTAGAGACCTACAACATTCTAAGCATGGTAACACTACTTAGTATTAATCTACAACAATCCTAAGCATGGTAGATTAATTTAACATCAATCCTACAACAATATAAGCATGTATGTATTTTTCCTACAACATGATACCTATCATAAACATGGTTCCATTAACCCACCACATGGTAGACATCAAGACATGGACTTCTACAAAAATATAAACACCACACAACATCAACCTATAACAAACTAACCATGGATATCTACTACAATGGGGCATACTTCTAAAGCAAATGTCACTTACTACTTCAACATAACATAACTATCCATTACAACTTTACTTAAACCTAAATATCTACTACTACTTCAATTGGACATAAACATCTACTACTACTTCATTTAGAACATAAACATCTATTACAACTACTTTATTTAAACATAAGCATCTATTACAACTTTATTAGACATCTACTAATGCTACTTTATTTAGCACAAACATCTACTAAAACTTCTTTATTAAACATGAACATCTACTATAAAATATCTACTAAAACTTCTTTATTAATCATAAACATCTACTATAAAATATCTACTAAAACTTCTTTATTTAAAACATAACATCTATTTCTTATTTATTACTAGTCAAACATAAAAGAGATCTTTTTAATCATTCTAGCTAGATCTTTTTCATACTAGAATTAGCATCTAAAGATGGGTTCTTTTTACTTAATATTAATGAAAGGAACTAAGCAAAATAAAATAAAGTAAGAATCCTCTATTTTGGTTCAACCAACATATACTTTCTTTTTAGTCCAAAGTTCAATGTATGTCCTACAACCCAAAATGGTTGTACACAAGTCCATGTGCTTATGTATGAGTCCACATCAAGTCCTACAACCCCAAATGGTTGTATGTACAAAATCCATATGCATATGTGTGTTTTAGTCCAATTAATAAACACAAGAACAACAAGTACTACTACAAGATTTAATCTTTTTGTTCTTTACTACTACTTATCACATTTCTTTTACCATCCAAAAACTACAACTTATGCCACAACAACATACAACAATATCTCAAGAAAGCACCCAAAATAAAAAGAAACAAAACAAGGAGGATGAGAAGAAGAAGCTCCAAGAACAACAACTCAAACAAACAAAGAAACAAGTGGAGAAACCCCCACCTAATATTCCTTGATGGATGGACTTGCTAGCTAGACTTCTCCTTCCCCTAAGCTCCTATGAAAGCTTCTAAAACCTACAAAAGAAAACTCTCAAGTTAGGAGTTCACTCTTTCTTTTCCTTTCCTTCTTTTGTCTTTCTAAAAATGAGACTAAGGTGAAGGGAGGGGGGTATTTATAGGTGGAGAAAAGGGTGGGGAGTGCAAATTTGCACACACAAATGCACAAAACCCTCCCACATATTGGGGGCCAGTTTTTCTAAGGGAGGAGGTGGAGAGGTGGAGGTAGGATGTGGGTATGGTGCTATGTGAGGTGGAGGGTGATGTGGAAGAGAGATAGTTTCTAGAAGACTTTCTTAATCTCTTCATGCATACTTAATCTAGGTTAACCAAAAACATTAATAATCTAATAGGTTTGTCATAACAAAGACAAGTATTTTGTCCAAAAATATCCAGCACACAATTTGTATAATGTACTAATCAACATACTACATACATGTGTGTATATATATGCGTATACTGAAAATCTTCACATGATCCGTATAAAAATGATTTAATTTCGGAAATAATAATAAAATAAGTTTTATTATTAGTTCGGAAGGTCACGGTACCAATTTGATACAATACGGATATATACTGACCGATATCTGGGTACAGATAATGTCTATGAACAAACCGGGTGAAAATCACCAAAATATTTCAATTTTGGAATTAAAACAAAATAATAATAAAATAATAATAAAATAATATTTTATACAAGGTAATATCCGTCCGGGATATTACACCCGGAGGAATTGACCTTCCGTGGTGCTCACATCCCTAAAGCGCGGGTTTGTGTTTTGTGTTTTGGTATATATATGTTCATAACCCGGGCCAGGGGTGAACATGCATGCAAGAGTCCATGAATGGACATGTGGAACCAAGGGTCGTAAGGACTAGGTTCAACGTGGTTTCTAAGGAGGTCCATGCGCGGGTACCAACTGGCGGTGACCACTTGGGCACTGCAGGGCGGAATTAGACCGACCGCTGCAATCTCCTTGGGCGACGGACAATCTATTGGGAACTGGAGTGTGTACAAGAGTAGGGTGCATGGCGAGAGTTCGAATCCCTATATTGTGGAGAAAGACGGCTAGATTTGGGGGCGTATGTAGTATGGGATGCATTCGTGCTCCAAAGTCTTGCTTGCATTAGAAGTTAGGCATGTGAGTTTGCTGCATCTAGACTTAAGGTCATGTCATAATACTGCACTAGAACCCGAATCCACTAAACCCTTGTTTTGGCACATCACATTTCTATTTTGCATAAATTATTGGTTGTGATTGAATTTTAGAGGATCGCTGTTATCACCAGCTTTGCGTCAGTCGAAGTACTGACGTTCCCCACCTTGTAGGTATCCGAAGCCGATCTACAGGTACCACGGAGCTCGAGTTGGACCAAGGATCCAAGGGACATATATAAGTACTGTTGTATTGTTGTAAATATTGTAATTTTTATTTGGACATTGTAACCCTTGTAAATGTAACATTTATATGGAATAAAAGTTTTAAAATTTCCTGTACTTCTGTGATTTGGCTATTTTGAAGTTCGACTCCTGGAGTAGGGTCTCAGGTTCCCGGTATAGGGATTTGGGGCGCTACACCCTCAGTCCAATGGCCAAGCGGAGAATGCAAATCGTCAAATCCTCTCTGACCTGAAGAAGAGGCTTGACAAATCCACTAAGGGACTGACGTGCTTTGGAACTATCGCACACCAAAAGAGCTCCGACAGGGAAGTCCCCCTTCAACCTCACATATGGATCCGAAGCACTCATCCCCTTAGAAGTGGGCCTGCCTTCACCTCGACTGATAGCCTATACTCATGCACAGAATGCGAACCAGCTTCGCAACTTCCTAGACCTCATAGACGAGGTCCGCGAGAGAGCTGCAATTTGACAAGAGACCTACCACCGTAGGATCACCCAGTCTTACAACAAGAGGGTACAGCTAGCCAACCTTAAAGAGGGAGACCTAGTGCTCCGAAAGTTGTCGATTTCTAATCCAGGCAAAAAGGGCAAGTTGGCACCTAATTAGGAAGGACCATATAGAGTCTCCAGAGTTATTCGCCCAGGCACGTATCAACTCGAAGACTTGGGGGCAGGAGAATACCGAGAACATGGAATGCGGAGCACTTGATGAACTACCAAGAGGGTGTCTAAGCACCGCTCCAAGCAACTTCCCCAAGAGCACTTTATAAGACATGTCTGAAGTTCTTACTTGTGTTTTCTTTTTATCAAAATATAAAAGCGGCTCGCAACTTAGAAGCGGCCGCCTAATTGTTTTTAATAAAAGTAATCATTCCCCGCAAGTTATCTATTGTTAATTAGTCTAACTCTACTTACCAAAAAAAATTCGCATTAAAACGATACACTTGGAGTCCAACACTTGGTTCGACTCTGCTTCAACTACTTGCCTCTAAGCAAGTACGAAGCGGATCACCATTCCGAATTGCTCCTACAGCTGTTGATACTTTCAAAATGACACGCTTGGAGTCCAACACTTGGTTCGACTCTGCTTCACCTACTTGCTCTTAAGCGAGTACGAAGCAGATCACCATTCGGAATTGCTCCTGCAGCTGTTGATATTTTCTAAACGACAAGTTCGGAGTCTAACACTTGGTTCGATTCTACTTCAACTACTTGCTTACAAGTGACTACGAAGTGGTTCACCATTCGTGATTACTCCCACAACTGTTGACAACTGCAAACGCTAGCAAAGCACACAAGTTCACAAAATAAGTATTATTTCATTAAAGTCTGAGAGACAAGTCTATTTACAGATGACTGACTCAACTTTACATCGAGATAAAAAATTTGTGAAACCAAAATTATAAGATTATAGAAAGCTACTTCAGCGCCTCCTAGGGGCGGGGATACTTCGGTTAAGAGACACACGGGGGCGACAAATGCTGTACTGCCGACACCCTACGTCGGCGGGCGTCCCTAGGCCGGCGAGCCGAGAAGCATCGTCCGCACCCGATCTAACGGTGGCCCCAACAGATGCTCCACTCGATGAAGCTGCCACCCCACTTTGTGCATCTCCAGGGCCTCGATGTATAGGGGGCGAGCGAAGCGCAAGCTCGCAAAATGTTATCCCCCTATTATACTCCTCCCGAGTGCAAAAAGTAGTTCTGATAGTGCTCCCCTCAGGTCGCGGTCGAAGACGAGCGATCTCCCTCTCAAGTTCAACAATTCGCTCTTTAAGCGAGTCGTCCATCACCGTTACCTTCAAGCGCGGCAATCGCATGAAGCCAGCACCGTGAGAGGTGTCAGTGATTGTCCACCGAAGATGGACAACCTCCATGCTCTTATCAACAGTTACCTTCTTCAGTTCGTCCCACTCCGCGGTCACCTTGGTCAGAGAGTGACGAGGGCGCCTAAGTCTCAGGCCGAGGTTGGCAGCTGCCGACGAGCCCACGTCGTCGCCTTCTGCAGTCGTCTCATTAATCCTCTCTTCTAGTTGTCTCCTCTCTATGTCTCGATGAACTAAGGACGATTTTAGATGATTCAACTCACACTTCACTTTTCGCCCACTCCACTTCACGAAGCCGCTCTTGAGTCTTGGCAAGCAACAACCTCGATGCCCCAAGACCCGCCTTGAGACGTGCCACTTTGGCCATCCGAGGCACTTCGACGAGTGGTAGCACTTCGGCGATCTGAAAAAAGCCCAAAACGGCAAATAAATTATCAAACACTAAGGACACTACGTTGCAAAGCTAATTCTAAGCAGTTCGACCACAAGACAACTTAGAAGTGGGGCAGGCTCAAGCAATTCCGAACTCCAACACTTGTACAAAAAAGTTTTCATTAAAATCAAAGATTACAAGCGGTGGCCAGTCCGCGGTTCGGCACTACATAAAAGAGAAGCAAAATAAAAATCAAGGGTCGACCTCTTTTGCGCAATCCAGTGCTGAAGACGCCTCCTCCGGGACCACAATAGCTAGAGGTATAGCCTCCGACGGAGCACCACCCTCAGCTTCGGTGCCTCCGGCCTCGACCCCCTCGCCCTCGTCTTCTTCTCCTTTGCCATCCTCTTCCCCTTCCGAGACGTCGTCGAATCCGGGGATAGGGTCCGAAAAGAGGTGCCATCTGGCGCAGTCCACCTCGGGAAACTTCTCCCTCGCGTGATCTATGGCTCGAGCATACGCCTTCGCCATGTTCACGATGAGGAACCCCGTCGCCTTCACCATCGCCTGCTCCTCGGCCATCTGCACCGTCTCCAGCTTCGCCGCGGCCACTGCGTCCGCCTTGTCTTTGGATGCCTCCTCGACAGCCTTGAGAAGCCGAGTGTTGTCAGCCTCCAGCTTGGCGACCACGGCTTCGAGGTGCCCCAACCTCGAGTTCTTTGACTCGGCCTCGAACCTCGCCTGCTCGAGCTCCTTGGCGATCCGGACCTTCTCTCCTCGAGCTTTATCCGCCTCGAGCCTTCTTGCTTAGCCACCTTTTTGATGGATGAAGTGGCAAGTGATCTGCGAAGAGTAAGACTTGGGTGGTTAAAATAAATAAATAAATAGAAACAAAGTACTCAGCAAAAGAGAACTCGGACTTCGAAGCTTACCGACATTGTCGAGCATGCAACCTCGAGAGCGTCGTCCCCCACGCTACCCGCTTCCATGGCCACCTCGTCCTTTGGCGTGGCAAGGTGCCGAACTGCCTGCATACACGTCGACGAGTCGCCTAGGAACCCGTCAAGCTTACAGACCTGCCAGTTTGGGACAAAGATCTACTTGTGCTCCTCGGTTAGGAACACCTCGGCTTCAGCAGTCAGGGGCAGAGCCTCTAGCCCTAAGGCTGCCGATATCGGGAAGACCCCCGTGTAAGTCGATGCCGAAGCCACCCCTACGGCCGAAGGTTTCGAAGCTGAGGGGGGTCGTCTCCCCAGCTGCTCTGCGGCGGTGCAGTGGGCCTGTGCCGCCTCCGAGGGGGCCTTCGAGGCAACCCTCTTCCTCTTCTTCGGGGCCTTACTGCTCAGGACCCCACGCTACGTCAGCAAGTCATCGAAGTCCATTGATTCGGCAAAAAAAGAGTTAGAAAAAAAATGGCCTACTTTTCTAGCAACACAAAAGAAAAGGCTATCGCCGACCTCAACAAAACACACACAAAGCAAAATCGTACTAGGATTTATCGAGTTAAGACCCCCCCCCCCGGAAGAGCGCTTCCTCGGTCAAATCCTTCCAATCGAACTTTGGGCGATCGAGCAGCGTCCGAACCATATCCTCCTCCTCGGTGCTGAGAGTTGGGCTCTGCTTGGCCTTCTTAGGGACTGACTCTACCCAAGCTGTGGGGATTCTCCATGGCCCTCGACTTCGGATGAGGAAGTACTTATCCCTCCATTTTTTTATTGATTCTGGACAACTGACCAGCATCGTCCCGAACCTCGGAGCCAGATAGAACCGGTATACGTCCTTATGCTGTTGGTTCATCTGGTACACCGTTCGGAGCACACTCAACCTCGGCTCGAGACTCGCCGCCTGACAGTGGAGGATGAATCTGTTTATCAGCCTCCATACATTCGGCATGTACTGAACGAGGCTAACGTGGAACCACCTCAACACTTCGGCGACGAAGGGGTGGAGCGGGAGCCGAACTCCCGCCATGAATGCGTCGACTGGCCAGAAGCACATGTCAATGGGCATTGGCGAGTTGGCCCTCACCCCCGGTCTGGGGAGCATCAGGTCGAACTCCCATGGGATTTGGAAGCATACCCGAACCCTTACCAAGTCCTCCTCGGTAAGAATGGAGATCGTCTCGTCGACTTCCGACGTCTCTCTGGCCTCGTTTTCCTCGAAGCTTCGAGCCATCATCCCATACATTATCCGCTCTGCCTGGTCCCCCAGAAGCTCACGAACCCTATGTAGTCCGGTCAGAACCCCAAGCATTCTCCCGAACTCTCCCATTCTCCGCTCCTCTTAGATCCTCGTCTCATGATTACCGAAGCCTGCCCTACCACGGCTTTGCCCTTGTCGATAGGGGGGCCTGACCAGAGGAAGCCTCGGGGCGAGAAGAGGGGAGGTCTCCTTCCTTGAAGGGTCGATAGACATTCTCTAAAGGAAAATAAACTAAGTATGAAGTTACCTTGATTTGACAGCTACGGTCGGAAAACACACCGGAAGACGGTGAAAACTCGTCGGAAGCTATCGCAAAGTAAAGTAAAAAACAAGAATAGTGAACAAATAAGAGAGGGAGTGGAGATTTAAAGAGACTGAGGTTGGTGGCACATCTACCAAAGTTAAGAGGCCCCCAACAATGCAAAGGCGTGGCCCATATGGTGGAAAATGCCAAAGAAAATGCGTTGACTGGTCAACGGTCCCAGGGGCCCACATGTCACGTGGCACTCCCCTGGACCTCAGCAAGCTCTCCGAAGTCGAGTGCCACCAACGTCAAAATGCAAGAAAATGCGTTGACTGGTCAACGGTCCCAAGGGCTCACATGCCACGTGGCGCTCTCTCATTTGTCGACAGCAACTCCGAAGTCGATTGCCACCGACGTCGAAATGCAAGAAAATGCGTTGAGTGGTAAACGGTCCCAGGGGCCCACATGCCACGTGGCGCTCTCTCATTCGTCGACAGCAGCTCCGAAGTCGATTGCCACCGACGTCGAAACGCAAGAAAATGCGTTGACTGGTCAACGGTCCCAGGGGGCCCACATGCCACGTGGCGCTCTCTCATTCGTAGACAGCAGCTCTGAAATTGATGCCACCAACATCGAAATGCAAGAAAATGAGTTGACTGGTCAACGGTCCCAGGGGCTCACATGCCACGTGGCACTCCCCTGGACCCCGAAAAGCTCTATGAAGTTGAGTGCCACCGACGTCAAAACGCAAGAAAATGTGTTGACTGGTCAACAGTCCCACGGGGCCACATGCCATGTGGCACTCCCTTGAACCTCGGCAAGCTCTCCGAAGTCGAGTGCCACCGATGTCAGAACGCGAGAATAGCCAGGGGCCCACATGCCATGTGCCGCACCCCTGGACTTCGGCGAACGTCCCGAGGTTGGTTGCCACCGACCTTCAAACAGGCAAAGTTCGCCTTCTTCACCGCCGTCTGATCATCCAGAATTGCTCGCCGTTGCGTGATCAAGGACCCAGATTCGGCCACGTCAGCCAGGGTCTGGTTCACCTTTCGATTGTTCAGTTCTTCGCGCCCAAGGGTGATGGATGACCCAGATCGCGCCACGTCATAAATAGGTGATTAGAATTATTTTTTAAATTATTAATTCGAATTATTTATTTAAAAATTGAGGGGAAATGATTAAAATTCAGAAAAATCAATTAAAAATTCTAAAAAATAATTATAAATTCGGGAAAATATTTTTGAGCCCCTAGGTAAATAATTATTGGTTAGAATAATTAATTCCCGCTCCCGAAAAATAAATCATCACTTTGCAAAATTGAATAAATGATCTGAAAAATAACTAAAAATGGGAAAAAAAATCACCAAAAATCCAGAAGGACCTAAGAGCAAACTTGGGCACATTGCTAGCTCAGAAAAACAATGTCACCCCTCAAACGAGATTCGAACACCCTTTGAGAACTCTGATAAAACCCTATACGCCATTAAAACAACAAAACTACTTTCCAAAGGCTGTGACACAGTCTTTAGGAGTGGGGGGCTCGTGATATGGCTGAAAATGAGGTTAAATCGAAACCGTTCAAAGTGAGCACGAATCTTAAAGTTACAGGGACAAGATGGTAATTTCACCTACAGACGGGTCTGAATTGGGAACCGGGTCTCTCCTCTTGGACCCACTAACCCATGAACGGATCTGTTCGACTGAGAATGGGTCCCAACCCGTTAGGGACCAGTTCAACAGGATAGGAGAAAATCCTAGCTCGTCCTTATCCTGAGGAGGTGGTTCCAACCACCCCTATTCAGCTACACCGGGAAGTAAGGATTTATTCTGATCCTGAAACAGATCCCCACGGCGACTATAAATACCCCCTACCTCCTACTGTCACAGGTGATCACTCTTTGTCCACTCAAGCTCTTTTTCTTTACTTTTTCTGGTATTGACAAAAGCGTCGGAGGGTTCGTCGTCGGGATCCATCCCGGTGTTTCGAACGTTTGTGCAGGCCGCGGGAGCACCAAGGAGTCAACTTGTTCACAAGGAAAGAAATAAGATTCAGCCTGTTCGAGTTCCTACGAACCTACAAATTCTGTCTATTGCCCCCACACCAGGTTCAGCGGCAACAATTATTATTATTATTATTATTATTATTATTATTATTATTATTAGTATTATTAGTAGTAGTAGTAGTAGTAGTAGTAGTAGTAGTAGTAGTAGTAGTATTATATATTACTATTATTATTATTATTATTATTATTATTATTACTATTTTATATATATACTATTATAATAATAATTCTTATTATTATTATTATATATATACTATTATTATATATATTATTGTTATTATATATTACTATTATATATTATTATATATATGATTATATAATATATTATTATTATAATTATAATAAATTGTTATATATATAATTATAATATATTATTATTACATATATATTATTATAATTATTATATATTATTATATATATGTATATTATTAAATACTAGGTTTGCCCGTTGACACGTGCCTACGGCACGTCTTCGGAACTGTGTACTTTGTTTGATCATCTAAAATAGTTTTGGAGGTCCAGCAAATTAATTGAAGTAGCAAACATAGAGAAAAAAAACATATTATATGATTTTTTTGATTTTTTTTGAATTATTTTTAAAGTTTTTAAATTTTTAATTTTTTTAGTTTTTAATTTTTTTTTATTTTAAAAATTTTTTTAAAATTTTTATTTTCTTAATTTTTTGAATAGAAGAGGGAGGTAGAGAAAGAGAAAAAAAATAATTAAATAAATATAGGAGTTGTTTTGGGTGGGAGATTTGAATTTGAGTTTTAGGGGGAAACTTTTGGGGAGAAAATATGTTTTGTGAGGTTAGATCTGGACCTTTGATTTTTTGGAGATTGAAGGAGAGCCACTTGATAGCTTTCTTTGTGTTTTATTATATAGATGTTTATTATAATAAATTAGTTTATATTGTTATATATCTGTATGTACGTATCAAAATGTATGTATGTATATGTATACAACATGTATGTACCAGAGTATATATATTGTATATACATACAACCAAACCCATACATATATTATATATAATAGTATACAACATAGTATTTATGTATATACATATATACATACATACTGTATACAGTTTACCAAACGCTTTTTATAATTTAATTTTGAAAAAATATATTTTATGAAAAAAGTTTACCAAACAATACTCTGTTTTCGAAATTCACAAGAACAACTTCATAAACTTTTTACAAAAACCTATGTTGAAAATGAACTTTTCAAAATAACGAACCAAACGCATATGCTTTCGGTACTTACTGCTATTAGTTTTTACTATAATGTATTATTTATTAAGAAAATGCCACCGATAATATGGTACTTGTAAAGTGAAGACTAATTTGTCATATAGTAATAACGTAAAAGAGTTTTTGAGCGATAAAGTAATAGTCAAAAGACTCATAAACTAATGCAAAGAGGAAGTCAGATGAGGGGGCCGGCCGGGCCATGTATAATTACATTGTTTTTCTTATGTTGTGTCAGTGGAATATGTAGCTTCATAAATGAAGTAAACCACCCACCTTTTTTCACTAGTATGAAAAAGTAACATCAAATATTTTATACTAATAGTAGTTCATGAGCAGTAAAGTACCTAGTAAGTAACCTATACGGGTAGATGCATGTTGCATCATTCGTATATTTGACTTTTAGAAATATGAAATTTGACTTCGTGTAGTCATTTCGACTTCAAAATTGGCATCGCATGCAAGTGTTGACTCTTAATTTGGTGTGCACAAAACATACTTATAAATAAGTTTAAATTAAGTTATTCTGATTTTTAGTATTAAATAATATTAATAAAAGATTCAAAAAAAATTCAAGAATGGGCAAAGAAGGAAAGCAATAAAGAAGGATTGTAAAATCAAGCAAAAAAAGAAGTTATTCAAAAAAAAGGCACATCTCTACTATTTTAATGGGAGAGTTGGGGTTTGTAACAAACAAACCGTAACTTTGTAACTATATAACACGCATAATACATGTCCAAACTATATCCAACAAATATAAATGCGCACCGCACATGTAGCCCAAATCAAAACATTCAAATATAAACTATTTTTTTTCTTATTCGATATATATTCATTTAATTTGATGAGTTTACTTTTTGTAGGCAAGCATCACACGTACATTATACTAGTGTTGAATAGTGCCCAAGAAAGCCTGCAAGATCAGTTTTTGTTATTCCATATCTGTGAAATTTTATATGTGTTTGATTGGTTGTTGATTGATTAGTATATGGTAAGAAAATAAAGTGGTTTCGTCGTGAACAGCACGATTGCGGTCGGCCGTACTATAGAGTCGGTCGACCGCACGTTATAGTCAATATAATGAAGTAGTCAACCATTCATCTTTCGACTTTTCGTTTAAAAGATGAACGGTTGATTGTCCCTTAATTGCGATCGACCGTAACTAGCGTTCACTTTTTTTAGAATGTATCGTTTCTATTTTTGATAGATACACTTCCTCGTCTATATATTTGGACGAATACATTGTGTATTCTTTATCTATTACTCTAAGAAATCTTCTTAACTAATCAATTCAATAATCAATCCGAGTGTGTGTGATACTTATTTGTTTTCTTCAGTCAGGATCATTAAGGATCTTGAATTTTCTTTTCTTCCACTTCGGTGAGATTGACGATGGCTTGTGTTAAAAGCCCTGTGGGTGTAATAGGTCTCTCGGCCTGAATTCGAGAATCACTATACAAGGGTTTGAGTATAGTGAAACGCTTGTGACGGAGAATTGCTACAAGTAGGTGATGTGGACGTAGACCTGGGGGTCGAACCACGTTATATCGCTGCGCCACTTGTGCTTGTTGTGTTTGCTTTTCTTATATCTTCTCATTTACTTTGCAACTTATTTTTAAATTTTTAATTCCGCACAATCACCCTATTCACCCCCCTATGGTGATTTACAGTGGTATCAGAGCGAGATGTTTACTAAGAGCTTAAATGCTTAAGCAAAAGGTCCAATGGCCGAAATTCCTCCTCCCGAAAACTTGTACTCATCGGAGCCATTCGTCTCCAATGGGACAAGTCTAAAATGCACACCATATTTTGATGGAAAAATGCTATGATGTTTGGAAAGTTCGTATGTCTCATTTCTTACAGATGCTTGGAGAAGAAGTATGGAATGTGTGCATAAACAAAACAGATATTCCAGTCAGCGATGGAAAGAAGGACTTCTCAAAAGCAGAGCTTGCACTAAAAACTGCAAATTTCAAAGCTATGACGGTTCTGTATGCAGGATTGAACAATGAAGAATTAATGCGATGTGGGCAAAATTGTAAGACAGCATACGACATTTGGAACAACATGCTGAAACGGCATGAGGGAACCGCTTCTGAGATAAAAGCTAAAGTAAATTTACGTTTTTATAAGTTTGATGTTTTTCGTATATCGCCAGGAGAAAACTTAGACCAAATACTTGCCCATTTCGATATCATTGCACATGAGCTGGAGAGCTTAGGTAAGGGGTTGGATAATGACCAAAAGGTCGAAAAAATCATAATCTGTCTCACGCCTAAATGGGATATAAAATCTGCTGCAATAAGGCAGACCCTTAAGGAAAAGGATTTCGATTACTACACCTTCCAAGGAAAGCTAAAGACATATGAGATGGACATGACAGAAATCAAAAGATATAAGCAGAACATCGGGATTGAATCAAAAATCGAAGAGATGCCATCACCCTGAAAGCAGAAAAATCCCAACCATCAAATGCAGAATCAGACCGTGAGGAGTCAGACGAAGACATCGCCCTATTGACTAAGCAACTTTGTAAGTACCTTAAACAATAAAAAAATATGGCAGGTACCAAGGATAAAGATGATGTATGCTACTGATGTTGTTTGTTTTTTGAGGTGTGGGGGTAACAGGTGTGAGTTCTTATAATTTGTGAAATGGAAACCATTTGTACTAGCGTCGGTCCAACCCCGGGGAGCGGGAATGGCTCGGAAGTAGGAGCGGAGAGGTAGGAGTCGGGTGCTCAGCTCGGATCCAGCAGCTCGGTCGGGCCCAGCAGCTCGGCTCGGCTCGGTCTTCTGTACCGGCACACTGCCTAGAAATACCGAGAGAAGTCCCGGTGGTAGGCCCTCCAACGATCTAGTCAGTCGCTGAGAAAGATACTAGGCAGCTAGGGTTCAGGTGGAGAGAGAGAGAGATTAACTTCTACAGTGAGGAGGGGGTTTGGTATTTATAAGCAGAGGCAAATGGGTCTGGGACCTAAGCGGGCCGGGTCGGACCCGTTTGCCTGTGGGCCTGAGGCCCCGTTGGACTTCTGTTGACCTGATGATCAGGGAAGAGCGGGTATTGAAGAGATCTGATGGCCCCAGAGGGGCCACGTCATCTAACCCATATCAGGAGCCCCCCACTCCTAGAGGGCTGGGTAATCCAGCCGTGGAGCAGTGATTTGTCTCGGTAGGAAGAATGGAGCGGTGTGTACGACGAAAATATGGTTTGTGTCTTTCTGGAGAGGCTAATGGGTAAGATGAAGGGGATCCCTATAAAGATATGAGGGGCGTCGAGAGCCGAGTATAAAAGGCCGTGCGCCAAGCGTTGTGCAACGACCGTCGAGCTCCTATAAGCTCAGATGCCGGGGCCTGTTGCCGAGTCGCTGAGCGCCGAACCTTTATGAGCTCAGGTGATGAGGCTTGCTGTCGGATGCCGAGTCCAGAAGCTCGTCTGTGGGAGCCAAGCATGGCTCGAAATTGCCACCGACCGTCGAGCCCCAAAGCTTGTTGGAAATGTTATGGGATGGCTCACGGTCACTGCCGACCGTCGAGCCTTCATGAGCTCGGGTGACAAGGCTTGCTGTAGGATGCAGAGCCCAGACGCTCGTCTGTGGGAGCCAAGCCTGGCTCGGAATTGCCATCGACCACCGAGCCCTAAGCTTGTTGGAAAAGCTATGGGGGGTTCAAGGTCACTGCCGAGCGCCACGCCCTCAAGCTTGTTGGAAAAGCCATGGGGAGGCTCGGAATTGATACCGACCATCAAGCCCCCACACTTGTTGTAAAAGTTAGGGGGTGGCTCGAGGTCACCACCGAGCACCTTGCCCCCCAAACTTGTTGGAAAGGCTATGGGGAGGCTCGGGATTGCTACCGACCGTCGAGCCCCAAGCTTGTGGTAAAAGCTAGGGGGTGGCTCGAGGTCACCACCGAGCACCGAGCCCCCATGCTTGTTGGAAAAGTCATGGGGAGGCTCGGAATTGATAGCGACCGTCGAGCCCCCACACTTGTTGTAAAAGTTAAGGGGTGGCTCGAAGTCAACACCGAGCACCGAGCCCCCATGCTTATTGGAAAAGCCATGGGGAGGCTCGGAATTAATACCGACCATTGAGACCCCACACTTGTTGTAAAAGTTAGGGGGTGGCTCGAGGTCACCACCGAGCGCCGAGCCCCCCATACTTGTTGGAAAGGCTATGGGAAGGCTCGGAATTGATACCGACCGTCAAGCCCCCACACTTGTTGTAAGAGTTAGAGGGTGGCTCAAGATCACCACCGAGCGCCGAGCCCTCCACACTTGTTGGAAAGGCTATGGGGAGGCTCAAGATTCTACCGACCATCGAGCCCCAAGCTTGTGGTAAAAGCTAGCGGGTAGCTCGAGGTCACCACCGAGCGTCGAGCCCCCATACTTGTTGGAAAAGCCATGGGGAGGCTCGGAAGTGATACCGACCGTTGAGCCCCCACACTTGTTGTAAAAGTTAGGGGGTGGCTCGAGGTCACCACCGAGCACCTTGTCCCCCAAACTTGTTGGAAAGGCTATGGGGAGGCTCGAGATTGCTACCGACCGTCGAGCCCCAAGCTTGTGGTAAAAGCTAGGAGGTGGCTCGAGGTCACCACCGAGCACCGAGCTCCCATGCTTGTTGGAAAAGTCATGGGGAGGCTCGGAATTGATACCGACCGTTGAGCCCCCATACTTGTTGTAAAAGTTAGAGGGTGGCTCGAGGTCACCACCGATCGCCGAGCCTCCATGCTTGTTGGAAAAGTCATGGGGAGGCTCAGAATTGATACCGACCGTTGAGCCCCCACACTTGTTGTAAAAGTTATGGGGTGGCTCGAGGTCACCACCGAGCGCCGAGCCCCCCACACTTGTTGGAAAGGCTATGAGGAGACTCGGAATTGTCCCCGACCATCGAGCCCCAAAGCTTGTTGGAAAAGCTAGTGGGTGGCTCGAGGTCACCACAGAGTGCCGAGCCCTAATGTTTTTTTTGGAAAAGCCATGGGAAGGCTCGGAATTGATACCGACCGTCGAGCTCCCATACTTGTTGGAAAAGCTAGGGGGTGGCTCGAGGTCACCACCGAGCACTGAGCCCCCATGCTTGTTGAAAAAGCCATGGGGAGGCTCGGAATTGATACCGACCGTCGAGCCCCCACACTTGTTGTAAAAGTTAGGGGGTGGCTCGAGGTCACCACCGAGCGCCGAGCCCCCATGCTTGTTGGAAAAGCTAGGGGGTGGCTCGAGGTCACCACCGAGTGCCGAGCCCCCACACTTGTTGGAAAGGCTATGGGGAGGCTCGACTCGAAGCGGTCCCCGACCCACCGTGCCTACTGTGAAAGTTGGGAGTAAAAAACTAGAAAATTTCTTGTGATGCTGACGTCATAGGCATGGATTTCGAGGAGTTTAAAATCCTAGTGGCCGTTGGATCTTGATGATCAAGATTGGATGGTAAGGATTTTGGCACGAGAATCGAGGCGTCAATTCCTCTCTATAAATCCCCTTCCCCCTTCCTTATTTCTTCACTTTGTGTTTTTCTCTCTAAGACCAGGAGCTTCTCTCTCTTGCTGCCAGCGACGACTTTTACGGCGAACTCTCCGTTTACCGATAATCAGGTTAGTATTTTAATTTGCCATGTCGCGCACTCTGTCCGGCTCCGAGGCGAGTTCTTTTGGACGGGGGGATGGTGATCGGGTTTCGGACTTGACGTCGTGGGACCTGGACGACCGACCTATTGCGGGAGAGTGACAGTCGGACCCCACGTCCTGGGGTACGGTTCTGAACGTGGCCCCCAACTGATTCATCAGCCGGAGATAGTAGAGTCCTCGGGCAAGGAGGTTGGGGAGGAAGAGTCTGAGGAAGGAGGCGAGGTTGAGGAGGAAGTGGGGTCTGAGGAAGGAGGTGAGATGGAGGAGGATGTAGTGCATGTGGAAGGAGGTGAGGAAGGAGGGGCTCTCCCCCCTCTCCCTTCTTTGTCGACACCGTCTCCTCCACGGAAGCCCCGAACTCGTAGTAAGAAGAGGAAGTGGCGAGCGCCGGATAGTCTGAGCTCGCCGGACGAGTTCGCACCGAAACCAGAATTTGACCTCCCCTTTTCCAAGAGAGCAGGGTCGATCAAGATGTATCCTGATGACGTGGAGAGCCTTGTTCAATTCCACGTGGAGGTGCCTTCGACAAGCCGGTCTCCGATAAATATGGACAACATGCCATGTGTGCTGAAGGCCAATTTTCTGCCCATCATAAGGGCCAATTACTTCATCCCTAAAGAGTACAAGCTGATGATTCCGAGCCCCGGTCTTCGCCCCACCACCAAATTGGTCCCCGGCTTTTGCATATTTCCCGATGATGCTTTTGTCTCGGGGCTAAGGTTGCCGCTGCACCCATTCATCAAGAGGGTGCTGAGGTAGGGGGAGCTGAGCCCGATACAGTATGGCCCTAATTCATGGAAGCATCTGATTTGCTTCATTTGAAGTGTCAGGAGAAAAAGGTCCCCCTTAAGTTGAAGTACTTCCGCGCGGTCTTGGGGGTGAGCTCGCTCGGTGACATGGAGGACATATTCTACATATCGCCCTGCCCTCACAAGAGAGTGATGCACGGTCACCCGGACTCTATAAAGGGGTGGAAGGAGAAGTACTTTGTTGTGGGGAGCGAAGTGCCTTGGGAACCCCCTATGGCCTGGAACTTCTTCAAGCCGAACTTCAAACCCACGAGGCTAAGGGACTTGACTGAGGCAGAGTGGGTTGATGTAGCAAAAATCGTGGAGGGGCACAGCATCGGTTGGCCATGCGTGACCGAGATACACCTTGTGCGAGCCAGATTGAGTCCAGCCAACCCCTATCCATTTTTGTTTCATTCCCGTCTATCCTTTTGCTTTCGCATTAACATTTTTTTTATTTTTTGCAGTGATGGAACCAAAGAAGCTTGAGGCGAGGAAGGCCCTATTGGCGCTTGCCCAGAAGAAGAGGACCCGAGATGCGGCATTGGAGCAGGGCTAGCCCAAGGGGTGGCGAAGGTCCCTACGGAGCCGTCCCCCAAGAAGCTGAAGAAGAAGCACTCATCCCGTGAGGCAAAGGAGTCAGGGCCGAGCATGAGTAGCCAAAAGGTTACTGAGGTCCTAAGGGCGGGGACCCCCGCTGTCCATCCCGACACCAGGCAGATGGTCGACAAGGGGGGGCTAAGGCCGTACGCCCCAGACTGGAACGTGAAGAAGGCAGACTCGTCAACCGAGGGCCCGATCACCATGGAGGTGGCCGCCAAGATTGCCATGATGTGCGACCAGAACATTCTAGCAACCGAGACCAAGGAGATGGCCCACATGAAGTGGGCTCAGGCTCAAGTGGTGGTAAGTGCTGGTTTTTTCTGTCTTATTCATTTCTTTTGTACTGGGTAATATTCTGATATTCCCTTCTAGACTAGGCATTGATGATGGGAGACCGGATGAGGAGGTTCCTGGAGAAAGAGGTCCAAGCCGAGAAGCGGAATGCCAAACGATACCTTTGGGAGGCGAAGAACGTCAAGTTCGAGCTGACGGCCGCTCAGGTGCAGGTGCAGACCCTCATAGCCGAGCTCGCCTCTCAACAGGACGGGCATCTTCGTGAACTGGCCGCAGCTCGGGGAAAGGCGCAGGCGGAGTACGACGAGATGTCGATGGCGATGGCGAACGAGCTGGTCAGCGCCCAAGACGAGGCGTATGATAGGGCGAAAGAGCACTTTCTGCTCCTTTACCCCGAAGTGAAGATCGACCAACTCAACCACGGGTGGGTACCCCCCGTGCATCTGCCCACCCCCGGGGGCGAGGGCGACGAGGCTCCGAAGGACCACGCCTTGGAGAAGGAGGTGGGGGTGCGACAACCGACGAAAAGGTGTAGCTCGAGGTGTAGCTCCCCCCTCTGCAGTAGCTAAAAATACTTTCTTCCCTTTTTTCTTTAGTTTCTTTTTGTATTGTCGAACGCGGACTGGCCACCGCTTTTTGTAGTCAATTTTTGAATCAATACAAATGGATTTTTGGGCCGACCTTCTATGACTTGTGTGGATTTTTAGTGAATTGTGGTTTCCTTCTCTCTTGCCAGATTAACGAGGCCCTGGGTGTCGACCTCAGTTCTACCGAGGTCCGCCGACTTCGGGATAGACTAGAATTCAAGGAGAGTGTCTTGATCCGCTATCGCAAGCAGGCTCGCGATCGAGAAGCCATGATCGGTTATTTTATGAACAAGTCCAAGGAGCTTAGCTTAGAGGCGGCACGCCTGAAGAAGGCCATAGCTGATCGGGACTAGGGAGTGCTGAGACGAACGGGTCCCTGTCCGATGCTTCCACCCGATGACTGACCTTCGAGTCCATCCTTTGCGGGGTGGTGGTTGAAAAGGAGCTAGAGATCCAGAGGTTGAAGATCCTGCTAGGCGTCGGGCGGCCTCAGTTTGGCCATCCAGAGCTGGGAGGCCTCTCTGTTTTGGGTTCCTTGCTCACCCTGTATCTGAAGATGGCGAAGCCTGCTGATGTGTAGAGCTCGGTTGCGGGGACATCGACAATGGCTATGCCCAAGATGTGGGATGAGATTGCTGGAGGACGGAGCCGTTCCGCAGGACTCGAGGCAGCTTGCGTGAGCCCGGAGGGTCTGGCGAGAGACCCTTAGGTAGAAGTAGAGGGAGAATGTTGTAACATTTTTAATTGTACCGTAGCCTTTGAGGGCATTTTATGAACAAGGTTTGACTTGTCCGATCCTCTTTGACTTGGAAAAATTAGGATGTTGACTGTCCCTTGAACCGGACTCCAAACCCCCTGCTTTGTAGGCAACGAGGGAGTGAATCGAGACCGACGTCGAATACCGATTTGCCCTGGTTAGGTTTGCCACTCGGGGGGAGGATTCCTGCGTTCCTCGGGAACCGATCCATTTCGTCTTCAATGCCGCTTAATGGGGGACGTTTCATCTTCTGTCGTTTGGACTTCTCCAGGTCATAAATGTGCCTTTTTGGAGGGCTATATAACCCCCACCCCTTCACCAGTAGTTTATCAGAAATTGTCTCATTTCACCATGAGTTCTTGTCGCCGGTGACTCTCTTGCCACCCTCTGACAATTGGGGGTAACGGCCATGAGTTATGTTTTATCCCCTATTGTCAGGGGGTGAGAAGTGGGTCGGTCCCGGAGGTGGGGCTCGGGGCGCTAACTTTTGGCTGAGGGTCCCAGATCGGTGGCTCCCCTGCCACCCTCTCACAATTGAGGGTAACGGCTATGAGAGATGTTTTACCCCCTATTGCCAGCGAGTGAAAGGTGGGTCGATCCATGGTTCGGGGCTCGGGGTACTTGCCAAAGGCGAGAGCCCTAAATCTTAATGAAAACTTTTGGGTAGGGGGGAGAGCCAAAATCCCGGCCGAAGGTTCAAGACTTGGTTGCTTTGATGATAAAACCCCTCGGGCGTTCGGAGGGTCGAGCCCCCTTATCATGGAGGAGTTGTCAGGTTGTGGCTCAGAGACACTGCCGAGCGTGTAGCCCTGTTAGCTTGAGAAAGCTAGGGCATGGCTCGAGATCAGTGCCAAAGGCTGAGACCCCTTAACTTGGAAGAGCTGTCGGGTTGCGGCTCGGAGGCACTGCCGAGCGTGTAGCCCTGTTAGCTTGAGAAAGCTATGGCATGGCTCGAGGTCAATGCCGAAGGTCGAGCCCCCTTAACTTGGAAGAGCTGTAGGGTTGCATCTTGGAGGCACTGTCGAGCGTGTAGCCCTGTTATCTTAAGAAAGCTAGGGCGTGGCTCGAGGTTAATGCCGAAGGTCGAGCCCCCTTAACTTGGAAGAGCTTTCGGGTTGCAGCTCAGAGGCACTGCCGAGGTGTAGCCTTGTTAGCTTGAGAAAGCTAGGGCGTGGCTCGAGGTCAATGCCGAAGGTCGAGCCCCCTTAACTTGAAGGAGCTGTCGGGTTGCGGCTCGGAGGCACTGCCGAGCATGTAGCCCTGTTAGCTTGAGAAAGCTAGGGCGTGGCTCGAGGTCAATGCCGAAGGTCGAGCCCCCTTAACTTGGAAGAGCTGTCCGGTTGCAGCTTGGAGGCACTGCCGAGCATGTAACGTGTCAGCTTGAGAAAGCTAGGGAGTGATTTGAGGTCAATGCCAAAGGTTGAACCCCCTTAACATGGAAGAGCTGTTAGGTTACAGCTCGGAGGCACTACCGAGTGTGTAGTCCTGTCAGCTTGAGAAAGCTAGGGCGTGGCTCGAGGTCAATGCCGAAGGTCAAACCCCCTTAACTTGGAAGAGCTGTAGGTTTGCGGCTCGAAGGCACTGCCGAGCGTGTAGCCCTGTTAGCTTGAGAAGGATAGGGCGTGGCTCAAGGTTAATGTCGAAGGTCGAGCCCCCTTAACTTGGAAGATCTGTTGGGTTGCGGCTCGGAGGCACTACCGAGCGTGTAGCCCTGTTAGCTTGAGAAAGCTAGGACATGGCTCAAGGTTAATGCCATAGTTCGAGCCCCCTTAACTTGGAAGAACTGTCGGGTTACGGCTCAGAGGCACTGCCGAGCGTGTAGCCCTGTTAGCTTCAGAAGGCTAGACCGTGGCTCGAGGTCAATGCAGAAGGTTAAGCCCCTTAACTTGGAAAAGCTGTCGGGTTGCAGCTCGGAGGCACTAACGAGCGTGTAGAGCTTCGGTTGAGCACTACTCTAGTGCTCACCGCGTGAACACTAGGCCTTCGGGCATTCATATCGAAAATCCGAACCGTTCACATTGATCTACACATCTAAATTAGTCTAAATATGTAAAATCAAATCATTTGAAATTCATTTGCCCTATTAGCTTGAGAAAGCTAGGGCGTGGCTCGAGGTCAATGCCGAAGGTCGAGCCCCCTTAACTTGGAAGAGCTGTTGGGTTGTAGCTCAGAGGCACTGCCGAGCGTGTAGCCCTGTTAGCTTGAGAAAGCTAGGGCATGTCTCGAGGTCAATGCGGAAGGTCGAGCCCCCTTAACTTGGAAGAGCTGTCGGGTTGCGGGTCGGAGGCACTACCGAGCGTGTAGCCCTGTTAGCTTGAGAAGGCCAGGGCGTGGCTCGAGGTCAACACCGAAGGTCTAGCCCCCTTAACTTGGAACAGATGTCGGGTTGCAGCTCGGAGGCATTGCCGAGTGTGTAGCCCTGTTAGCTTGAGAATGCTAGGGTGTGGCTCGAGGTCAATGTCAAAGGTCGAGCCCCCGTAACTTGGAAGAGCTGTCGGGTTGCTGCTTGGAGGCACTGCCGAGCGTGTAACCCTGTTAGTTTGAGAAGGCTAAGGTGTGGCTCGAGGTCAATGCTGAAGGTCGAGCCCCCTTAACTTGGAAAAACTGTCAGGTTGCAGCTCAGAGGCACTGCCGAGCGTGTAGCCCTTATAGCTTGAGAAAGCTAGGGCATAGCTCGAGGTCAATGCCGAAGGTCGAGCCCCCTTAACTTGGAAGAAAAAATTTAAAAAGTGTAGGAGAAAACCAAAAGTTACACTTTGTTATTTACAAAAGGGAATAACGCGTAAGTGCAGATTACAATAGATTGGTTACATAAGTTTAGCCCTCTCCTTCGAGAAACTTAATGAGGTGCTCCGCATTCCAGGGCCTCTTGATTATCCTGCCCCCCAGGTTTGCGAGTCGGTAAGTGTCTGGGCATACCACTTTGGAGACCTTGTAGGGGCCCTCCCAATTAGGCATTAGTTTCCGCTTTCCTCTGGGGTCAAATACTGCGAGCTTTCTACAAAAGGGAATAGCACGAGGTCATCTTGCATGAAGTCCGTCGGGCGGACCTTCTTGTTATAGAATTTCTCGATCCTTTGTTGGTATATGCTTCTGCGAATGGCAGATCTTTCCCTGACCTCGTCGATGAGGTTCAGATTGGCTCTGAGGTCTGAAGAGTTGTCCTCCTGGCTGAAGCCATGATTCTGGGCGAGGGGAGGCCGATCTTAAGAGAAATAACAGCCTCGGTGCCATAGGTGAGGTTGAATGGGGATTCTCCCATGGGGTTCCTCTTAGTTGTTCGGTGCACCCAAAGTACGTTGGGCAGCTCTTCGACCCATAGCCACTTTCGCAAATTATCAAGCCGCTTCTTGGGGCCAACGAGGATCTGGCGGTTCACATTTTCAACTTGGCCGTTTGACTGAGGGTGGCACACCGATGAGAAGCGTTTATGGATGCCAATGTCTTCGCAGAACTTTCAAAAGTTTTTAGCCGCGAACTGGGTCCCGTTGTCGATGATGAGCACTTGTGGGATCCCGAATCGGCAGATAATGTTTCTCTAGAAGAATTGTTGAGTCTGACGCTCGGTGATTGTGGCCAGGGGTTCTGCCTCGGTCCACTCTGTGAAGTAGTCGATGGCCACGATCAGAAATTTTCTTTGACCCGTCGCTTGTGGGAAGGGGCCGACTAGGTCCATCCCCCACATAGCAAAGGGGGTCGGGCTAGACAAGGATCGGAGGTTGGCCTGGGGAAGCCTCTTCACTGACGAGAATCTTTGGCATGGGTCACACCTCTTGACAAGATCCTGGGAGTCTTGCAACGTGGTAGGCCAGTAGTACTCATGATTTAGGACCTTTCGGGCGAGCGATCTGCTCCCTATATGGCATCCGCCGATCCCCTCATGCAGTTCCTTCAGAGCGTACTTTGCCTCGCCGGGAGATAGGCAACGGAGGTAGGGCCTACAGTTGGATACCGTGTATGAGCGCTTGAAGAGCATCCCGTCGATCAGGGTGAATCTTTTGGAGCGGACCCTGATCCTTCTTGCTTCGACCCGGTCTGAAGGGAGTTCTCCGTTCGAAAGGAATTTTCGAATGGGGGTCATCCAGTTCTCTAGTTGGAGATCAGTGGCGAGGCAGGAGGCTTCAGGGAGGTCGATGTTGGGCTTGAGGAGGACTTCGATCAGCACGGTGCGGTCGAGCCCCTCGAAGGATGATGAGGCAAGCTTCGATAATGAATCAGCCTGGGTGTTCTGTTCTCCAGGGATCCGTTCTACCGAGTGGTATTCGAAAGATGCCAAAAGATGATGGACTAAGGTACTGCACCATTCGAGCATCGCGAGCTTCGTACTCCCCGGTGATCTGGATGACCACGAGTTGGGAGTCGCTAAAGGCCTTGATGTGTCTGGATCCGGCCATGTTTGCTAGGGTGAGCCCTGCAATCATAGCTTCATACTCCGCTTCGTTGTTTAAAGCCGGGAAATTCAGACGGAGAGAATACTGAAGGACAAAATTATCAGGACCTTTTAAAATGATGCCTTCTCCGCTTCCTCCCTCGCAAGATGAGCCGTCGACATAAACCTCTCACATGGGGTCAGTCTCCCGAATGTCGGATGGCTCAGAATTGGTGCATTCGGTGATGAATTCGGCGAGGGCCTGCCCCGTGATGGCAGTCCTGGGTTGGTAGCTGATGTCGTACTGACTTAGCTCGATCGACTACTTGACCAAGCGGTCGGAAGTTTCAGGCTTGGGAAGGACAGCTTTGAGAGGCTAGTCTGTGGGGACCTGAATGGAATGGGCTTGGAAATAAGGGCGAAGCTTTCACGTGGCCATCACAAGTGCGTATGCCACCTTCTCCATTTTAGCATAGCTGGTCTCTGCCGAAAGCAAGACTTTGCTTACGTAGTACAGAGGCTTCTAGACGCCGTCATCTTCCCGAACGAGAACGGCACTGAGGGCGCTCTCTGAGGTTGAGAGGTATAGCTATAGTGGTTCGCCCGGTTCGAGTTTACTCAGGAGTGGAGGGTTGGCGAGATAAGACTTCAGCTGTTCGAACGCTTGTTGCTGGGTGTCCCCCCCACTCGAAGCCTTTGGCTCCTTGGAGAGCCTTGAAGAAGGGGAGTGACTTCTTCCAGAATTTCGAGAGGAAGCGACCGATGGCTGCTAGCCTCCCTGTTAGGCGTTGAACATCTTTAACATTTCTAGGAGGGGCCATGTCGATAATGGCCTGGATTTTCTCAGGGTTCGCCTCTATGTCGTGCTGGCTGACGACGAACTCGAGGAATTTTCCGGAGGAGATGCCGAAGGCGTACTTGGCAGGGTGGAGCCTCATGTCATGTGATCAGAGGATGCCAAATGCTTCTTCAATGTCATCCACATGGTCCTGACCACACCGGCTTTTGACGAGCATGTCGTCGATGTACACCTCCATGTTGCGACCGATCTGGTTTTTAAAGACCTGGTTGACGAGTCTCTGGTAGGTGGCTCCAGCGTTTTTGAGCCCGAAGGTCATAACCCGATAACAATATAGACCTTGGTCGGTTACGAAAGATGTCTTGGCGATGTCGGGAGAAAACATGCGGATTTGGTTATAGCCTGAAAAGGCGTCCATGAATGTCAGCAGCTAGTGACCAGATGTCACGTCGATCAGGGCGTCGATGCTCGGGAGAGGAAAAGGGTCATTTGGGCATGCCTTGTTAAAGTCTGTGAAGTCAATGCAGATCCTCCAGCTTTCGCTGGCCTTCTTCACCATTACGACGTTGGCCAGCCACTCCAGGTAGCTGACCTCCTGAATGAACCGAGCAGACAACAGTTTGTCCACCTCAACCTTCAGGGCTTGTTGCCTTTTCGGGGCGAACTTGCGCCGCTTCTGATGAATGGGCTTGGAGCTCGGGGCGATGCTCAGTAGGTGCATGATCAGATCTTCCGAAATCCCAGGCATGTCGGACGGGATCCAGGCGAAGAGGTCGATGTTGCGGCGGACATAATTAATCAGGTTCGGCTTCAAGTCTGGGGACAGGGTGCGGCTCACATGGAAATGTTTGTATTTTTCATCCGCCTCGAACGAGAATTCTTCTAGCTCGTATGCCAGTTCTGACTCTGGGTGGTCTCTCTCGGGAGGAAGCTCAATCGCATCGAGGGAAAATACCCCGCCACCGACTGCGGTCATGTAGCACGATTGTACTGATTCCTGGTTGCTTCGGACGACTCCGACCCCGAGGTCCGTGGGAAACTTCAGTTTCAGATGGTAAACCGAGTGGACGGCTTGGAACGAACAGAGCCCGGGTAAGCCAAGGGGACGGCCTGGAACGAACAGAGCCCGGGTAAGCCGAGAATGGCATTGTATGCTGCCTTGACGGTGACCACGTTCGGAGGATGGGGGTCGAGCCTGCGGCTACATCTAGTGTCATAATCCCCTCAATTTGTACGGGGATGCCCGAAAACCCGTGAAGGGTGTAACCGGCTGGCTTGATCTTTTCTCGAGGGAGTTTGAGGTTCTCAAATGCTTCTAAGAACAAGATATTAATCGAGCTGTCATTTTTCACCAGGATACGACAGACCTCGAAGTTGGCCATGACCAGGCTAATGACGTGGGCATAGCACTATAGCAGTGCGAAAGCCGGACGCCTTCGAGGTCCTCCCCAGAGAAGGAGACCGCTCGCTGCTGAACCCGAGGGGAGGGATGGTCCCAGACATAGTTGACCTCTCGGACGAAAGCCTTGCGAGGGGTATTGGATTCCCCTCCCATGGGTTCACTGTGGATGCAATGCAGGATAACTGGTCCCCCTGCCTCTTCGGGTTCGAGGTCCCGCTCGGGCAGTCGGCCGGTCGTCCGAGGAGGAGGCGAAGGCCTCGGTCTCCTCAGCTCCCTCCAGTTTTTGGGAATGGCCCGGGCGAACTCCCTTTGGTACCCTCATTGGATGAGGGCTTCGATCTCATCTTTGAGGGCTCGGCAATGATCTGTATCGTGCCCGGTGTCTCGGTAGAAGTGGTAGTAGAACCTTTGGTCTCGCTTCTTGCCGTTGTTGCTCTGTCTGGGAGGGAATCGAACGATCTCTTTATCCTCAATCTCCATTAAGATTGCCGAGAAGTTCTGAGTGAGGGGTGTATATCTCTCGAATCGGGGGACCCGGGGGACCCTCTTAAGACCAGCCGTTTCTTTCACGGGTCTCTTGAAGGGCTCAGCATCATCGACCTTACGCTTCCCCTTAGCAATGGCTTCTTTGGTGCCCTCGAGATTGAGGGCCTCCTCGGCCCGAATATACTTCTTGAACCTGTTGAGTAGGTCGGGGAAGTCCACGGGTGGCTTCTTGGCTAAGGAAACCATGAGCTAGTCATGGCGGACATTATGTCGGAAGGCTGTGGAGGCGACCCCTGCGTCGAGGGAGGAAACTGACCTCTCCTTGGTGGTGAATCTCCGAACGAATTCACGGAGGGATCCCCCATCCTTTTGTTTGAGGTTCAGAAGGGAAGAGCTCGTCTTCTTGACCATCCTACTGGTTGCGAAGTGGGCTAGGAAGCCCGCCTCCAGTTGCTCGAAAGAGATGACCGAGTAGGGGGTAAGTTTGGAGAACCATTCCCGAGCCGGGCCACGAAGGGTAGTAGGGAGGGCGCGGTAGAGGAGGGGATCTGCAGCGCTGTAAATCATCATGAGGGTCTTAAATCCCTCCATGTGATCAGCAAGATCACCCTCGCCATTGTAGGTATCGAATTGAAGAGGCCTGAAGTTCCGAGGGATCTCGGCTTCTAGGATTTGGAGGGAGAAAAGGGGTCCAGTCTGCCGATGACCGCGACCCGGTACTGCTCCTCCCTCGTCGAAATGGGCAAGGTGGTTCTTCATCTCCTCCAAATGACGAAGGACAGTGTCTGTTTGTTCCTGGGGGCGGGCCAATCCATGGGATTCTCCGCCTCCTGCTCCTGATCGTGGGTCGGAACTGTTGCGGACCTCGATGGCCTGGCCGCCTCGGATGGCTAGGAGGATCTCGTCCCGAAAATTTTGGAACTTGACCCTTGTGATGGGGGCTTACCCCACAGGTCCACGGGGCGAGCGTCTGTGTTCTGGATCGCACGCCTAGGATGGCCGTCGGTGATGGTTCGAGACCAAGTTGGAAGCAGCCTCTCCCCTAGTCTGGCTGGCCTGCCGATCTGAGATGATGCAGCATAGATCATTCACGTTCGACGATCTAGGCGCACCGTTTACCTGAGGCTGGTTGGAACCCTGGGCGTCCACGCGGCTAGGATGTGGAGGGTTTGGGTGTCTTGCCGAAGTGACGACCCTTCTGGCTTTGGGAGCCATGGAGGAGCTCGGACGCGAGGTGACGTCCCAGATCGGGCTCAGTCTGTCGACAGTACTAAGAGGCATTCCCACAGACGGCGCCAACCTGATGCTGTTTGTTTTGAGGGTGTGGGGGCAACAGGTGCGAGTTCTTTTAATTTGTGAAATGGAAACTGTTAGTACTGGCATCGGTTCGACCCCAGGGAGCGGGAACGGATCCGAAGTAGGAGCTGAGAGGTAGAAGTCGGGTGCTCGGCTCGGATCCAACAGCTCGGTCGGGTCCAGCAGCTCTGCTCGGCTCGGTCTTGTGTACATGCACACTGCCTAGAAATACTGGGAGAAGTCCCGACGATAGGCCCTCCGACGATCTAGTCAGTCGCTGAGAAAGATACTGGGCAGCTAGGGTTCAGGTGGAGAGAGAGAGAGATTACCTTCTGCAGTGAGGAGGGGGTCTGGTATTTATAGGCAGAAGCAAACGGGTCTAGGACCTAAGCGGGCCGGGTCAGACCCGTTTGCCTGTGGGCTTGAGGCGGTAAGGGCCCGTTGGACTTCTGTTGACCTGATGATCAGGGAAGAACGGGTATTGAGGAGATCTGATGGCCCCGGAGGGGCCACGTCATCTAACCCATATCTGCTACAAATGTAAGAAGCCTGGACACATCCAGGCAAATTGTCCTGTCTCACAGAACAGGAATAGGGACTATTATCACCCCAATCCGGGATTGAAAAAAGGCATTGAAGGCAACATGGCTAGACTCAGATTCAGGTGAGGATGAGCAAGATCACAATAATGTTGACTTCATGGCTCTTGGGAATGGTGAGGTGCAATCACATCTCAAGAAGAAGTAATCGAAGAACCCACTTACGATGAGTTAGTATACATGTGTAATGGATTAAAAGATTATGCTAAGAAATTGAGTCGTGAATTAAGACAATATAAATAAATTTCAAATGAAGCAGATGACTCTTGCATCACTGAAAATCAAAAACTGAAAAATAAAAATTCCTTGATCATGGAAAAATTCAAGTTATTTAGAAAAAATCATGATATATTGCCAGAGGAAAATGAGTATTTAAAACAACAAATTCAAGAATCCTTTTGCAACACATGATAAAAACTTACGAGAAATTCATGAGAAATCTGTTTATATTGCTAAACTCACTGATGATTTAAAAGAATGCAAAAGAAAATTTGATGAGGTAGTGGAAGGTTGTAATGAAGCTCTTGAAGAAAATAGAATACTTGATGCTACAATAGGCATTTTCTGCTAGAACACAAAAGACGATGAGATGACTAGGAAAAGACTCTGTAAAAGAGTAATTGAGCTCGAAAAAATTGTTGAAAAATATGAAGGGCCCAGTTACCTTATTACAAAAAATTCAAGATCTTATCATGATAATCGAGGGCTTGGTTACGAAGAGCCAATACACCATCAAAAATCTAAATCATCATGTCATACACACTTGCACAGTCACCAACATAATCACAAACCAACTCAAAACTATGCAAGTGTGCATGACCCAAGGCATAATCGTATCACATGTCACTACTGGTGTAGACTAGGGCATATATCTTATAATTGCTCTTTAAAAATGAATACTAATTTTGTTTGGATAAGAAAGAATGTAAATGCAGGTTCAAAACAAACTTGGGCACCCAAAATTATACCTACTAATCTTGATGTAAGTACCTCAGCATATCAAGACTAAAGATCGGTGGTACCTTGATAGTGGATGCTCAAACCATATGACAGGTGACAATAGATACTTTATATCACTATCAAGGGAAAGAGGGAAGGATATCATCTTTTGAGATAATAGCACTCGTCAAACCATTGGTAAAGGTAAAATAAACTTTGGTTCTTCATGCTCCATTGAGAATGTTCTATTGGTAAGAGGTTTGAAACACAATTTACTTATTGTCAGCCTATATTACTTTTGATAAAAATGCATGCACTGTACTAGATAGCAACAAATCTTGTTTACTTCTCGCTAACAGATGCAACAATGTATATGTTATAAACTCAAACGAATTAGCACAAGAAAATAAGAGGTGTTTTGTTGCTAGAAATGAGGATGGTTGGTTATGGCATCGGCGACTTGGACACACAGCCATGGACAATCTCAACAAACTTGTAACCAAGGAACTTGTGAGGGGAATCTCTAAAATCAAATTTGAGAAAGTTAAACCTTGTGAGTCGTGCCAGTTTGGTAGACAAACTAAAAATTCTCACATGCCCAAGAAAATGGTATCAACTTCTAGATCCCTTGAACTTTTGCACATGGATCTATTTGGACCATCACGAACACGTAGTAATGGAGGTGCACGATATGCCTTTGTAATTTTTGATGATTATAGTAGATTTACTTGGGTTGCTTTTTTGTCACAAAAAGATGACACATTATATGTTGTAAAAAATTTATGTCGTATAGTGGAAAATGAAAAAAGCCTCACCATTGTTACTATTCGTAGTGATCATAGTAGAGAATTTCAAAACGAACTCTTCACTTCATTGTGACAAAAAGTGAATAAAACATGAGTTATCTTGCCCTCGCACTCCCCAACAAAATGGGGTTGTTGAAAGAAAAAATCGATCTCTTCAAGAAATGACCCGAACCATGCTTAGTGAAAAAGATTTACCTAAACCATTTTGGGCAGAGGCTGTCAATACAGCATGTTATACAATTAACCAAGTAATCAGTAGAAAATATCTTGAGAAAACATCTTTTGAACTATATTATGGCAAAATTCACAACTTAAGTTACTTTCACATCTTTGGGTGTAAAGTGTTTATTTTAAATATTCTTGATAATTTGGAAAATTTTGATCGTAGAAGTGATGAAGGCGTATTCTTAGGATATTCTCTAAGTAGAAAGGCATGTCGTGTATTAAATTAAAGAAGATGCACTATTCAGGAATCCATTGATGTTATATTTGATGAAACTAATCCTACACCAAAGAAATATTGCATGTTGTTGATGATGATGAGACAGGTGTTCGGGTTGAAAAGAAACAGATACACATTGACCAAGAACCAAATATGAACTCTCAAAATCATAAGCCTCCTCAAGATGAAGATGCATCCAAATCCCAAATAGGAGTGATGTCTTCACAACAAATTGATGCCGTGGAAGATGATCATATACAACATCAACCTTCCACCAATGAAAGACACCCCGCTTGGAAAATCATGTCTAGCCATCCACCAAATCTTATACGAAGCGATGTGTCGAAAGGGGAATTCTCAAAGCAAATGCAGGATGAGTTCGAAATGAGTATGATTGGTGAACTAACTTATTTTCTTGGACTTCAAATACAACAAAGAAATGATGACATCTTTAGGATCAATCCAAATATGCAAAGGAAATAGTCAAAAAGTTTGGACTTGAGAATGTAAATGCTTACAAAACACCCATGGTAACTACTACTAAGCTTTCCAAGGATGAATCTGGTAACAATGTTGATATTTCTACTTATCGTGCTATGATTGGTAGTTTGTCTTATACTACTGCTTCTCGTTCAGATATCATGTTTAGTTTTATTTATGTGTTCGATTTCAATCGTGTCCCAAAGAATCGCATTTGGTTATCGTTAAGCGTATCATTCGATATCTTAAATGCACACCAAATACTGGACTTTGGTACCCGAAAAATAGAAACTTTTCTCTTGTAGGGTACTCTAATGCAGATTATGCCGACAGCTTAACAGACAGAAAACACTGGCGGCACGTGTCACTTCTTGTGCAACTGCATTGTCTCATGGGCAGCCAAGAAGCAGAATTATGTAACTCTCTCCACTGTCGAAGCTGAATATATTGCCGTCGGATCCTCCTGTGCGCATGTATTATGGATGAAACACACTTTAGAGGACTATAAGGTAGCTTTTGATCACATTCCAATTAACTGCTATCACGCCCCGCTTCGGGAATACGAGCATGTAACGAATGCCCAGCGAATGATTATACATCATCCATAAGTTGTACCAGTCTAACTCAACAATATACCAAAGAATACAACCACGCAGGAAAAATAACCATATAAACAAAGAATAAAATCCAAAATAATCATGAAATAAATTCACAAAATAATAATCCAACATATGGGATAAAAACAAACTTTGGATCATAAAATCCCAAGAATACAAAGTATGATAAAAAGCAATACAATAAGCAAATAAAAAGAGATGGCTACGCTCCGATCTTCAGAGAGTTTGCTCACCAATTTCTTCTGGTATTGCTCTTTCGGTACCTGTAAACTCTTGATCTAAAAAGAGAGAAAATAATGTCCTCAGAGCAAGTCGTGGACAGCAAGTAGAGAAAACAGAGAATAAAGGAAGCATGTATATCAAAGGGAAAGGACAAGGTCAAAGTCAAAGAACAAAGCAAAGGCAGGCAACAATATCAAAGGTCTACAATCAATCACGCATGTAATGAATGCTATCAAGTCAAGTTCTATACATGATTAAGCATGAAATTTCAAATGCAAATTATCAATCATTTTATTAATCTATCTAGTACACGTACTACTGCATCTCATTCCACAGGTTCGGCGCAAGCCAACAGTGAATGTTTTAGACTGACGGTAAATTCACGGATCGTGTACTCGGTATCGATAACAATAATTTACAATTAATAATTAACAATCAATCATTTGCAATCAATACTCCTTCCATGACAATACAATATAACAATAAGGCCTTACCGAGTACAGTTTCCAATCGTTCACTACCAAGTCTACCCATAATACCCCGGCTTGTTAATAGTTTATTTCATCCTATGTGAGCATGCAAGAATGTGTCAATGTTTTATGATACTAAGTGTGTCTAATTCTATGCGCTACAGGCAAAGCAAGAAGCATACATATCAAATAAGCACAATTCACGTAATCAGGACAGTATGACGTTGCTGTACTAAAACACAGATTACCGTCACAACAAAATAGAAAATGAGGATTCGTCAGAATATCTAGAAACTAGACACTCTGCCGGTTCCAGCGAATATATACACGACATATGAAAGCTACAGAAACTAGGGTGAAACTCATATTCTTTTCGGGTTTTATGTTCAGGCAGTATGTTATAAATTGTGTTTACCTATTTGTTTCAGGTCAGAAAGTCCATTAATTAATTCTATAAAAATTCAGGATAGTTCCTATACATGTCTAGTCCGAGCCCAATTTATTTCAAATTTTTATTTTACTGTTAACATGCTCAAATAAATTATGGAATAGCAAGATACGCATACATTTGTGAATCTAGAAATTCTAACATAGTTGTACTAAAATACTGATATCTAATAGATGTCACATCAAAATTCAAATTCATCAAAAGGGTAGTAAACTAGACATCTGGGGCTAAATTTTATGTTCATAAAGTTATTTCAAATTATGACAGCAACATGGTCGAAAATCTGATTCAAAAAGAAACAACTAGCAGTCCAGAATTTATTTTGACATGAATAGGCAACAATTAAATCATACAATCATATATTTCAAGCAAATTGGTAATCAAAGTGATGCTAGATGTTTAACATGCATATTTCTAGGTTTAAGATACAATTTCACAGGCATAGTAATTAATTCATTCAATCAAATTCAATCTAACACATTCAGTTTAATATGTCCAAATCATCAAACAATCCTATGCGTGGGTCTAGTTATTTTCATGTAAATGTGCATATGCAATGAAATAATAGGGAGTAGGTTTTAGATCAAAGAGAGCGGCACAATGTTAAGAATATATCGGGTTAGCTCGTGTAAACCCTCAATATAATTAACGGAATTTCAATAGCAGAATGATAAGGAAAAGGACTGGATCTACTTGCAGAGATCAAATAATCTTGAACAAAATAAAATATTAATTCAAGAAGAGACTTGCCTGTTAATTAGTAGATTCGAATAATTTAGAATAACGGGATTAGAATCCCGGGCAACGATACACGAGAACACGTGCAACCACGTGCAAAATCCGAAACAGCAAACAGCAACCAACTCCAAATCCCAGAACAGCAAAACAGGAAACACCAACCCAAGATCGGATCCCCTATCAACCATACACCAAACACCAGTAGCAACCAATCCTTACCCTTCTTCCTCACTTCAACAGAGAGAGAGAGAATTGGTGGGAGAGTGCGACGGCGGCTGGCGGTGACGGGGACTGGCGATAGGGGTGCTCGGGACGATGGGAGCGGCACTGCGGTCGGGAAGCGATGCAGCGATAAGGGACGAGGTAGCACGACGACACTCTTTTGCAGCGAAACAAGGGAGACGAAATGGAGGGTGTTCGGGCTTGGACGGTGACAATGACGTGATGAGGGATCTGCGGTGGATGCAGGGGTGAACGGAGAGACAAAGACGATGGTGACCAGGCGGATGAGAGGTGGATACGAAGGTGACGATGGAATCGACTGGCAGATGGGTTTGAAGGGTGCCAGCGATGGGTTCAGGGGAGACTTGGGCGAGGATGGGGATGATGACGGGGTGGTGCGAGCGGAAAGATGAGGGTGAGGAAGACTTCGGGATGGGTTTTGCACAGAGGAACGGGGAGAGAGGGAGACAGAGATGGCGACGGAGATGACGAGGAGGGGATGAGGGGTCGAAGAGACAACGGGAGGAGCGACGGAGGTGAGAACGGGAGCTTGGACTTCGGTTTTAGATTGAAAGCGGAACAGAGAAGAGGGAGAAAGCGAGAGATGAACAGGAAGAGGAGTGCACAGTAAAGGGTTAAGGTTATGGCGGCTGAGGGTAGAGGTTAGGGTAGATGATTAAAATAGATTAGGGTTTTTAATTATAAGATTAGAGTATATATAGGGGAAAACAAGATATAGGGTTTATGGGTAATTGGGTATAGATCCAATAAATAAAATAGATTGTACATGAATATAATGGATCCATATAAACTCAAACACAAGAATAAAATATCTGATAAAATATGATTTACAACAAAATACAATTTGTATCACATTACATAAATTATTTAAAACAATCAAAAACACAATTATTAAATAAGAATTGATTTGTTTTAATAATCAATAATAATAATAAATAATCATAATAACAATAAGAATAGAAATAATAACTATGACAATAAAAATAATAATACTAATAATAACATTAATAATAATAATGACAATAAGAATAAAAATACTAACAATAATAATACCAATCATCAGAATAATATCAATACATTAAAAAATAGGAATTTGTTGAAATAGTCCAAACCATAATCATATTTTTTATTTGAGTTTAAAATGTAAATAGTTGATCAAGTAGAAATTGAAACAAAGTTTATTCAAAATGATTGTAACTATTGTTTTAAAAAATGCTTTAACATAAAATTCAAAATGAATTTAACAATAACAAATTTATAAATATCAGAATACAGAAAAATACTTAGAAAATACGTATTTGCGGAAATGGGGGTTACAAATGCGATAATACTAGTACTGTTCCTATGACAAAGAATTCTGATCAACATAGTTGCACAAAACATATTGATATTCGGTACCACTTTATTAAAGACCATTTTCAAAAGGTAGATATTATTCTTGACTATGTTTCCACTGATTCTCAACTTGCTGATATCTTTACTAAGCCTTTAGATGAAAAACGATTTTATTTTTTGAAGGGAGAATTGAATGTTATTGATATTTGTGCTTAAAATTAGCTTTCGGTCGACTGGACGGGCGACTGTACACCTGTGACGATGTACAGTCGACTGGCTTGCTCTCGGTCATTGTTTTGTTTTCTGTTTATTTTCAAAAACCAGGTTTCAGTATTTGTGGTCGACCGTGCGGCCGACCGATTCACTCTCTGTCTCTCGCCTACCATCAAAACTGTGTTTACAGGGTTTACGATCGACCTGTTCACTCTCGGGTCGGTTGTTTGTTTTATAACTTAAATTGGTTTTCGGTCAACCGTTGGTCGAACGGTTCTTTTACTAGCGGTTCATTTTTTATTTTTGTTGTAAGAGAAATCTATTTGAGGTGTTTTATGATTTTTATTTCTTGAAATTCACTCTTCTTCATCTTTTGCTCTTTGCCACGCATCTGTATTGGAAAAATCTCAAATCTATGATATCATTAAGAGCTCTCACTGTATATCAAAGAGTCTCGCGATCAATGGTATCATGTAAGTAGATATTTCTTACGTTCTCATAAGTATTACATTCCCCAAATCAATCTCATGTTTTGCTTAATGTATGTTAATTTTAGTTTTTTTACAATGGACTTAGGGGGAGTATGTTATACACTTATGCTATTCGTTTGCCCCCTCTTGGTGTGTTACAAAAAGGGGGAGAATCTTTTTATGAAAGTTTCTAACTGAAAGTTACTGAAAATAAATAAATATTGAAAATCTCTCTTGAATGATTTAGTCTACATCCTCTTCTTCATATATACTATATATCTCCTATGAAAATCTGTGTTACAGGAAGTATTGAATTAAGGGGTGATATTTATTTGTTTTTTTTTTACAAATCTCTCTTAAATGTTCTTTATCTATGAAAATCTGTGTTACATGAAGTATTGAATTAAGGGGGGTATTTATATGCTTTATTCTTTATTTTCAACATTCAAATGCATGTTTTGTTCACACCAAAAGGAGAGATTGTTGACTTTTAGTTTGGTGTGCATAAAACGTGTTTATAAATACTAATAAGTTTAAATTGAGTTGTTCAGATTTTCATTAGTGTTGACGGAACTCACTTGTACGGTAAGTACAAGGGTTGTTTGTTAATTGTTGTTTTCCCTTATGCCAATGATAGCTTATCTCCCTTTGCATTTGCATTAGTAGATGGAGAGAGTATAAATATTTGGACATGGTTCATGAGTTGCGTTCGGTATTTTTTCATCAATCGAACTGAGTTGTGTGTTATCTCCTATCGTCATGCTGGTATCTTGTCTGCTATGAAATTGCAAAATGGAGCTTGGAACGAACCTAATGCATATTATCGTTATTGTATGCATCATTTCGCTACAAATTTCTTCAATAAATTTGGTAGCAATTCTATGAGGAAAAAAGTAAAAATTACAGCGTGTCAAAACCAACCCAAAAAGTTCAATACCAAACTCTCTAAACTTGAAACCATCAATATCGAGACGGCTAATTGGTTGACAGAGAAATCGGTTGAGAAATGGACACTTTATGCAGATGAAGGTCGACGATACGGCATAATGATCACGAACCTATCAGAAGTTTTCAATTCAATCTTGAAAGGTGTCCGTAGTTTACCGGTAACTGTGATTGTGGAGATGATCTTTTATTGTCTAAATTCTTACTTTACTACTCGTCTACAGGAAGCCAATAAGATTTTATCTGAAGGAAAGATTTTTGCTTAAAGAGTACAGGAATTGATCGATATTCAGTGTGAGAGAGTAAACCGACAAAGAGGTTATAATGTTTCATCATCAACCTGGAGTTTTTTCCGTCAAAACAGATCTACGCATGGTAGGTGGAGAACGAAAGGGTGGGAACTTGCACAGTGTTAACTTGGGTACTAAAACATGCACATGTATAGAATTTCAACTATATCATATTCCATGTTCTTATGTATTAGCAGCTTGTGCATATCGTACAATCGATTACAAGCCTTTTGTTGGTAAATTTTACTTAGTTACTGCATTAGCACGAACATGGGCTTCCCTCTTTCATCCAACTCTAGATCCAGCATATTGGCCTACTTTGATGGACCATGACTCATAGCTAATGCAAGCCTGCGACGTTCAAGAAAAGGTCGGCTGAGATCTACGAGAATTCGCAACGACATGGATGAGAGAGATAAGTCTAGCAGGGGTACAGACATGAAATGTTCAAAATGTGGGTTTTATGGACACAATAAGCGGCGATGTAGTAATAAAGCATCTCGAAACATTTAAACCATGTCAAATTTTATTGTGTTTGTTTTGTCAACTTTATAGTAGTTTGTAATTGTTGTATTATGTGATGTGGACTTTCTACTAATTTGTATGTGTTTAATTTTGAAATATGGTAATTCCCATTTGTTTCAAAATTATTGGAAGTTTAGAGATTGTGAATGAATTTGGATTCATAGATGTTGGAATAGATATGAATGTACAGGGCAGACTGCATATGCAGTTTGAATTGGAATTTTTTTCCTTAAACTCGCTTTCTCAGAAAGCGAGTCGGGTATAAACATCTTCTCTTTCTAAGAAAGCTAGTTTAGAGTAGAGAGATTTTCGAAGCCTAGCTAGTCTCTGTAAATTTTCCCACTCAACAGTCGCTTTCTCAAAAAGCGAAAGGATTTTGCCAACACTCGCTTTCTGAAATACCGAGTGTAAGCAAAATCCCATCGCTTTCTGAGAAAGCGACTGTTGAGTTGGGAAATTTCCAAAGACTAGCTAGGCTCTGAAAATCTCTCACCTCAATAGTCCCTTTGTCAGAAAGCGATGGGATTTTTGCCTACACTCGCTTTATGAGATAGCGAGTGTTGAGTTGAGAGATTTCCAGAGCCTAGCTTAGTCTCTGGAAATTTCCCAACTCAACAGTCGATTTTTCAAAAAGCGATTGGATTTTACCTACACTCGCTATCTTAGAAAGCGAGTGTAGGCAAAATTCTATAGCTTTGTGAAAAAGCGACTATTGAGTGGAGAAATTTCTAGAGACCAGCTAGGCTCTGGAAATCTCTCTATTCTAAACTCGCTTTCTCAGAAAGTGAGAAGGTTTATACCAAACTCGCTTTAGGGAGAAAAAAAAATTCCTATTCAAACTTCATATGCAACCCGCCCTATATACAACTCAACTCAACTCCAATTCAACAATTCAACAGCCCAACTCAACTCCAATTCAACAATTCAACAACTCAATTCAACTCCAATTGCAGTATGCACATCACCAATACATATATACACTTCACCAATTCAACAATTTCTAAATAAACATTAACACAAAAAATTGATCCAATCCATCAACTTGTGTAATTGCAGTTTGCACTTCACCAATCCATCAACAATTCAACAATTTCTAAATAAACATCAACAAAAAAAAAACAAAAAAAAAAACACTCACACACCCCATACTCAATAGCGTTCCTTTATACATTCAAAATTTTAAAAAGTTCACAAATTCACTTCCTTCACCTACATGAATTGATACAAGCACATATATACCCTTCATGGATATATCAAAGACCACATAAATACATATATACACTACATGAATACATTAAAAATTGGAAATACATTAAAAAACTGGAAATATAGTAAAAACCACATGAATACATATACCTTCACCTTCACTTACATGAATACATTTAAAAATTTTCAAAAAGCGATGAATAATGGCTACCTTCACGAATCGGGTGCAAAAAAGTTGGGGGGTCTCCTTTGCCTTTTAGCACGTGATGGGGTAGCTTGAGTGACACCAGATAAGGAAAATTGATCCTCTTCATGTAGTTGTGTCCCTTCAACATTTTCTTGTGCCTCATCAGCTCCAGGTTCATCTTCGGAGTCGCTCTCCAAGATTCTCTGACTATATGGAGGTCTATACACCACTTTCTTAACACGACCATTTCGTCGATTGGTTGGGAATGCATGAGTGGCTAATATGGCATCTAATGTAGCTCCGTCACCAACAACATCAGCTTGTGCACGATATGACGTAATCATCTTGCGTGGGAAGTCCTTTATCGGTTCAGCAACATTACTCTTCAACACAGCAGCGCATTCTTTTGCCTGTATCCAAGTCTGGGCCATCTACACAACAAGAAAATATGCAGTTTTAGGTGAAGTGCTTATGTATAAATAAACATAAATTTTACAGAATAATAAATTAACACAACAAACCTTACGATTTTACGAATGGTTGATGCCTTCGGTTGGAACATAGGCAATTTCTTTGAATGATCATCTGCTAGTTCGGCGGCTCGTCGAAGAATCGGGACTTCCAAACCAGCTGGAGTCTGCACTGTGGGAGAGATATAACGTCTAGTCATCCCCTCATACCAAGCCATGTAAGTCCCATGCATCGATGCATCGTACGGAGGAATGTCACCAATGATTTCGTCGAACCGGTGCACATTCCATCTCTCAACAAATGTAACCAAACAAGCAGCCCAATTGTGATCGGGTTGTCGACCCATTCCAGTAAGAGAATGCATCTCAGCATTGTATGGTTCAACAATAGGAATACTTTGAAGAAGACCAAACTGACGTAACACTCTATTAGCAAAGTAGAATTCGACTGTGCCAAAGTTGATTAGAGGTGCCTTTGTCAGCCACAGATCACGCCTACACAAGCAAATAGGCGGTAGTCAACCCAAATGCTCCTCCGTGTAGGGCTGCCACACGACGCAATCATCTGCCAATCTATCCAATTCATCTTGAAAGTATGTCAGACATCTGTTTGGGTCCGCCTTCCATGTGAGATTCCCGGATCAGTACACACCTAGTGGAGGTAACATGTGTTGGTCCTCAGGAACATGCATTCAATTGGGTGATTGCCTATTCACTACAGGCCGACCAACATGAATACGTTCCCAACTCCAAAGTTGAAGCAAGATCATTGGTTCATTCATCTGCACCAAACCACGACTATAGTTGCAAAAACTCTTACACAATGCGGCCAACGCGGCACTACCCCAACTGTATACTCTGACTTTTTGTAGATCAGCAATCAATGGCAAGTACATCAACGACACCGAATGACCAGTCGAGTTCGAGAACATCACGCCACCAAATAGTGTCAAGATGTACGCCCTACAGTAGCACTCAACCTCGACCTCAGTCGAATCCTCATTCAACCTATTCTTGAAAGTCTCCTTCAACCACTTCAAGTGAATGAACTTTCCATTTACTGTCCTCGTTTCGACTTCTACACTGAGGTATTGTTCCACAAGATATGTTGGCTCAAAATCCATCGTCTCGGTCACTGTCTGCCTATCGACTAGAAGACCTGTGAGTACAGAAACGTCCTGTAGTGTTACTTTCATCTCCCCGACCGGCAAGTGGAAGGTATGGGTTTCCGGCCGCTATCTCTCAAGAAGTGCGGTAAGAAGAAGCCAATCACATTTAATCGAGCTCATCAGTCCAATACCGTATAAGTCGTAGTCCTGTAGAATCTCGTGAATCCGTGGGTGCATAGGAAGTGTACTGTGCCCCCTAAATGTACACTCCTTAGATTCGCCATCCCACATGGTTTTTGAACGGTATTGCGATTGGAGAGTAAGAGTGTAGGGTCGAGGGGACTTGGACCTTCAGGAGGAACATAAGCTGATGAAGAAGGGGATGATGAAGAAGGGCCCGCCTCATTTGGTGAAGCGGTAGGATTAGTTGAGACCTACACAACAATAAAATTTAAATCAATACACTGATATTACATTTTATTGTATGATAATCAAACTAATTGAATACAAATAATTATTCACTTACATTAGTACGCTCAGTTCTACCACGACCACAACCACGTTCACCGCTAGGAGGTGGGCCAAAAGAAGTACTTGGTCCGTCACCTCGAGTATTTGGAGGTCTACTACTCGTTCCTTCCTCTACATTACCCATCGTGCGTGCCATTTGTAATAAACGAGAGTGTACTACAACTTAAATAAATTATATATAGCAAAATTTTTCAACATTTCTCAAGTAATTCTACACTATATACCTACATATATTATCAAAATTCCTATTCAACATTTCACAAAACATTTTACACTATATACCTACATATATTATCAATCATCCAATATTTTCTAATAAACAAGCATCCAATATTTTCGAATGATAGAACTATTTTAGTACTGTTCGATTGTTCGCCAAATACCGATCTATTCATCATCGTACTAATGTACAGCTGAAAAGTATTGTCAATTCAAAAATTTTCAAAAAATTACTATATATTATCAAATTTCCTATTCAACATTTTTCAATAAAATTCTACACTATATTCCTACATATATTAGCAAAATTCCTATTCCAAATTTCTCAACATTTCTATTCAAAATCGCTAACAATTTCTAAATATACCGTTAAAAATTTCTCAACATATCTCAAAATTAACCCGAAATTAAAAATACAAATGTTTGGGAAATATACCGTTAAAGTTGGGTGATTGAAGAAGTAGATAGTGAATACGATGTCGATGTAGCTCCTTCAACCGCACTCATTTTTCCCAAATTCCCGATTTAACGATTTCCTTGGATATTGGGGTTTAGGGTTTTCAGAGCGTGAAGAGAGGGGGTTGAGAGTATGAGGAGAGATAGTAGGTGAGGGATATGGAAGATCGAAATAGCAAAGGCGAGGATTTCTGGGTTAATCGACGAGAGGAGATCGAAAAATGGGTTAGGGTTTCGGTGTTAGAAGAGAAAAAGGGAGAAAGAGTGTGAAGTCGAAACAGCGAGCCTGAGTATTAAAAACCCCTAATCGACACTTGTTGTCTCAAAAAACGAGTTTGGTAAAAACCTCATCGCTTTTTGAGACAGCGAGACTTGGCCATGGAGAATTCAAAAAAATCCAAACCTCACACTCGCTGTCTCAGAAAGCGACGGGATTTTTTCCAAACTCGTTTTTTGAGATAGCGAGTAGATCAGTTTGGAATTTTTTTTTTAAAATGGGTCAGTTTGAAAAAAACTTTCAAAAAGAGGGTCATTTTGGGGAAAAAAAGTCTTGGCTCAGGAAACATGAATGAATTAGGTTGTGTAGCCTAATTAACTATGGCATACTAATAATAGCACATGTATCATTGTGTACGTCAAAGAAGAAGCTTAAATTAACCGCTTAGTAGTAACTCAGAGGTAAAGGATTTGTGATGAATAAAAGAAAGCTTAGGATAAATAAAATAAATAGAAAAGTACATCAAATCTCTTCCGTCTCATGATTCCTGAAACACTGACCTAAGATGTACAAACTTAGACTCGGACACACTAATAAAATCACAATACTGACTTAAGAAAGCATTAAGACATGACCAACATGCATGCTAAGTCCTAACTCTTTCCTTATCTAATAAACTATCCCCCCATGCTGGTCTGAACCCAAACTCCTTCATTTAATCCCAATCAAACCCTTCATAGCATAGAGGGGAAGGGAGGTCTCAGATTCTAAGTCAGGCTACAATCAGGGTCGGCCCCCACCTTGACGGAAGTGAGGCGGCCGCCTCAGTCCCCCGAACTTTACAATTTAGGGGTCCCCAAATTTATATTTCCCCCGTAAATATATGCACATATTTTGCGCGTAAAAAAATTATATTGTTATTATGGACCTCTAAAAATAATTATTTGGGTCTTTCGTCAAGGATCCCAGGGAACTCAGAGCCGGCCCTTGGCTATGAGTAACCCTTTATGGAGTAAGGAAAAGAAAAAGAAAAAAAACTTAAATTTGATAACAAAGTTTCTTTTCCCTGATAAAGCAATTTTTACTAAATAGTGATAAAAACTTTTGCCATTGTTTCATTAAAAATAGAAGAACGAAACTGCATTATAAAAAATCCAATAGGAATACATCATACATTTTGAATGCAAAAGCATAAACTAGAACAATCCAAAAACAAACATACTTGGACTTATGCCCTGCCACATTATTAATCCTCATCACTCCATCAATTTTACTTAGATTTATATATAGTCCCTTTCTGTTGTGCACTAGGGTTCTGTGTACACTCGTGTGCACTCGGCCTTCCCGCCTTCATATTGATGATCTGAACCGTTCACATTGATCTACATATCTAAATTAGTCTATATATAGAGTTCTCTTCCGTTGTGCACTAGGCCTCCGTGTGCACTCGGCCTTTCCGCCTTCATAATGACGATCCGATATTGACAATCTGAATCGTTCACATTGATCTACACATCTAAATTAATCTAAATATGTAAAATCAAATCATTTGAAATTCATTTGCCCATGCCTACGTGTATTTCAAGTCACAATCCTAACAATCTCCCACTCGAACCAAATACACAACTTTTCAAAGTTATTGTAATCTTTACCTCGCATTATTTCTGTCAATCTACCACTTTCATTGAAAACCCAAGTACTCCCCACTCTCATGAAGAGCACCTCCGCCATTCCACCATGTGGAGTGCACCAGCCACCCCTCACCGCCTTATGAAGGATGTACTCCACCAATTGCATAGAGCACGAACACCGAGAAACAACCTCCAGTGTCGGATTCCGTGTTACAAGACTCCCCAACTCGCAGAATCTTCATCAACACCGGATATGGTTCAAAACCTCTCAATGCACTCTCTGCACTATAAGTTTCCGTGGACGACACCTCCACAATATTCGCAGACTGTTCAACCCCTACAGTCCCATTTCGGTTACCCTCATCAACATCACTCTGCATATCGATACCAGTGCTCTCTACCTCACAAGACTTGAAGCTTCGTTTGCCATATTATAAAATACTCTCACCGCAGCAACGTCTTGCCTTCTAGGATCACTTCCATGGCCAGCAGCTTCCATTAAATTAGTAACATCCCCTCCATAACTGAAAGAACTCGGTTGCACCCCACAAAACCTACTACTCGATTCCGGCTGAGAGTGTATGTTGGAATCGAGTATACATTCAAAACACTCCTCTTATTAACAACATTGTCTTATGGCCCAGTGGTTAAAGTTTTGAGTTCACAAGAGGTTGGGGGTTCAATTCCTACATTCCACATAATATATATATATATATATATATATATATATATATATATATATATATATATATATATGACCAGGTCGGGCCTTAGGGCCTCTTGAAAAAAAAAACGGAATTCTTTTTTGAACTGTCAAATTTCAAAACATTTTATTTTTTCTTCAATTAATAACATGACTTTTTCAAAAGTTAAATAGGCTTTATGTTATAGCCATTTCAAAAATTAAATGATCTTCATTATGCAGCCGTTTTTTTGATTAAATGCATACATATTTATTTCTCCCTAGTTACAAGTTATAAAAAGGAATCATTTTTGGGAAGAAACATACAGAAAAACAATAAGTCATTCTCTTCTCCAAAAATTTTGAGCGGTTTTTGCCTTGGTTTTTACTGGTGCAAGTTGGTACGTGCTGCTATTGGAGCATTGGCAACACTGTAAACAGAAGCTCGTTGTATCCCAGGAGAAGTGTTTGGTGATCAATGATTCGTATCCAGAATCGGCCAAATAGCTTCTTAAAGAAAGTGCAACCCATGCCTCGAGCCACTTCTCACCTTCTTCCTGTTGCAGATCAACTCCAGAGCCATTCTCGGAAGGTTCATTTGGTGTACTCATGTTTAACCCATTCTTTCTATCATTTTAAGAAGCTATTTTCCAAATTCTGTAATGGCTCTTGTTTCTGACCGCAAGTATGAAACCAACAAACCTGAAAAATTTGCTGGCCTAAACTTCAAGCGATGGAAGAACAAGATATTTTTCTATTTATCACTGAAGAAAGTTGCTCATGTTCTTACCCAAGACTTCCCTGTAGTGCCTAACCCAGAACCTGTTGATGTCCATGATAATGAACAAATCTTAGAGGACATAGCAGAATGGAAGGATGCTAATTTTAAATATAGAAACTTTATCTTGAATGGGGTATCCGACGAACTGTATGACTATTACTTACAGTCCGATACTGCTGGATCTGTTTGGGAAGCCCTGCAAAAGAAATATGACACCGAAGAGGCTGGCTCAAAGAAATTCGCAGTCAGTCATTATCTCAAATACACCATGGTCCGATAAGCTGGTAACTATTCAATCACATGAGTTACAGCACATTGCTCATGAGATCATTCCAGAGGGAATACCCCTCGATGAGCAATTTCAAGTAGCTGTGATGATTGACAAGTTACCACCTGGTTGGAAAGACTACAAGAATATCCTGCGACACAGATCAAAGGAACTGACCATGGAGAATTCGATAACTAGGCTTAGAGTTGAGGAGGAATCCAGAAAACAAGACCAGAAAGAAGAAGTCTTGCTTGTTTAACAGAACAAAGCGAAGGTCCATTTGAAACCGAAAAACAAGCCGTTCAAGAAGAATGCTAGTCGGAAGTTCAATTCGAACTTTCGTCAGAATGGTCAGAATGGACGTCAGAATCCGAATAACCAGCAAGCCCAAACCAACAACAATGGAACAGATCCCATCGAGTGTTGGAAGTGTCATCGCTTTGGACATATTGCTAGGAACTATCGATCACGTAATCCTGCACCACAGGCAAATGCTATCGAAGGGCCTTTAGTGGCTATGATCACTGAGATCAACATGTTCGGTGTAACCGAAGGGTGGTGGACTGATACGGGCGGCACTAGGCATGTTTGCTATGAGCGCAGCTGGTTCAAAACTTATAAGGAGACTGAAGGTCAGAAAGTGCAACTTGGTGATTCACACTATGTCAATGTGATGGGCACTAGAGAGGTGGACTTGGAGTTTACCTCTGGCAAGACTGTAACCCTCAAGGATGTCTTGCACACTCCTGATATGAGGAAGAACTTGATTTCTGGATACCTTCTCGATAAGGCTGTGTTTCATCAAAGCATCGGATCCGACTAGTATGTCATAACTAAGAATGGGATTTTTGTGGGAAAGGGATTTGCTTGTAATGGGATGTTTAAACTCAGTATTGAAATCAATAAGAATAATGCTTTTGTTTGATCCTAGTCTTCTTTTAATTTATGGCACTCTATACTATGTCATGTTAACAAGAAATTGGTAAATAATATGAGCAAACTTGGTATGATACCAAAAGTTAACTTAAATGAATTTGAGAAATGCACTTCCTGTAGTCAAGCTAAGATAATTAAAACTTCACATAAAAGTGTAGCAAGAGAAAGAAAAATTCTAGACTTGATACATTCTGATATATGTGAGATGGATGGAACTTTAACTAGAAATAGTAAAAGATATTTCATTACGTTCATTGATGATCATTCAAATTATACTCATGTTTATCTTATGGCACATAAGAATGAAGCAATTGACATGTTTAGAACTTGTGTAACTGAAGTGCAAAATCAATTTGAAAGAAATATTAAGAAATTTCGTAGTGATAGAGGTACAGAATATGATTCCAATGAATTTAAACAATTATATGCATCATTTAGAATTATTCACGAGATTACTGTATCTTATTCACCTGAATCTAATGGAAAAGCTGAAAGATAGAATAGAACCCTTACTGAATTGGTAGTTGCTTCATTTATTAGTTCTTGAGCACCCAAAACCTTATGGGGTGAAACTCTTTTATTTGTATGTCATGTTTTAAATAGAATTCTGCATCTATCTTCTGATACTTCACCATACGAATTATGGAGAAGTAGAAAGCCTAATATTGATTATTTTGGAGTTTGAGGTTATTTAGCATATGTCAGAAAATCTGACCCTAAAAGAATCAAACTTGCAAGTAAAGCATATGAATGTGTTTTTATTGGTTATGTAGATAACAGTAAGGCTTCTAGATTTTTAGACTTGCATAATAATGTGATTATTGAATCTTTAGATGCTGATTTTTATGAGGATAAATTTCCTTACTTATTGAGAAACAGTGGGCGTAGTATGGGGGTTCACAACCCTCTACTTCCTCTAGCGTACCTCATACTAGTACACATTTTAATGTTGATTTAGATTCTAAACCTCGTAAAAGTAAACGTGCTAGAACTGCTAAATATTTTGGTGATGACTATGTTGTATATGCTTTAGAATCTGACCCTAGTTCTATTAACGAGTCCTTAACCTCACCCGGTGCCGATTTGTGGCAAGAAGCCATAAATGACGAGATGGATTCACTAACCTCTAATGGTACTTGGGAGTTAGTGGACTTACCACGCGATAGTCGTACTATAGGATGCAAATGGATTCTTAAGAGAAAGCTAAAACCATATGGTACAATTGAAAATTTTAAAGCTAGACTAATAGCTAAAGGATATGTACAAAAGAAAAATATAGATTTTTTTGGCACTTACTCTCCTGTGAAGCGTGTGACTACCATCAGAGTTTTATTAGCTATTTCTACTATGCATAATTTATTGATTCACCAAATGGATGTTAAAACAGCTTTCCTTAATGGAGAACTTGAATAGGAACTTTATATGGATCAGCCTGAAGGCTTTGTGATTCCAGGACAGGAACACAAAGTTTGCAAGCTGAATAAGACTTTATATGGTCTTAAGCAAGCTCCTAAACAGTGGCATGACAGAATTGATCAATTATTACTCTCAAATGGTTTTTCTATTAATAATGTTGATAAATGCCTTTATTATAAAGCATCCAAAGATAGTTGCATTATGCTTTGTCTATATGTAGATGATTTACTCATTTGTGGTTCTTCGCTTGAATTGATTTCAGAGACTAAAACTATGCTTAGTCAAAATTTTGATATGAAGGACCTAGGTGAGGCTAATGTTATTTTAGACATGAAAATCACACGTACTGTGACTGGTATTACTCTTGATCAATCTTATTACATTGAGAAGATCTTGAAGAAATACAATTACTTTGACCGTAGACCTGTGTGTACACCCAGTGACCCTCATGTTAAACTTTTGAAAAATTCTGGTGCTGCAGTTAGACAAAAAGAATATGCTAGTATTATTGGTAGCCTTCGCTACGCTACAGACTGCACTAGATCTGATATTGCATATGTTGTAGGGGTATTATGTAGATTTACGAGTTGTCCTAGTTCTGAGCATTGGAATGCTATTGACAGAGTCATGAGATACTTGAAAAAGACCATAAACTTAGGACTACATTATGAGAGGTTTCCCGATGTCCTTGAGAGATTCAGCGATGTAGATTGGAATTCATTTTCAAATGATTCCAAGGCCACAAGTGGATACATTTTCAGTATCGCTGGTGGTGCTGTTTCTTAGAGGTCCAAGAAACATACTATTTTGACTTACTCTATCATGGAGTCTGAGTTAGTTGCTCTAGATGTGGCTAGTAAGGAGGCAAGCTGGTTGAGGAACCTCTTGTCTTACATTCCTTCATGGAATAGGCCTATACCTCCGATCTTAATCCACACAGATAGTACTGCTGCCATAGCTAAAGTACAAAATGTGTACTATAACGGTAAGAGATTAGTGATTCGTCGCAAGCACGGTATGGTGAGAGAGCTCCTCACGTCTGGTGTTGTTACTGTGGATTTTGTGAGATCAGAAAGTAACATTGCAAATCCTTTGACGAAATGATTGTCTCGAGACAAAGTTTGGAACACATCGATAAGGACGGGACTGAAGCCCATTTAGGATCACAATTAGTGGAAACCTAGCCTATACAACTGGAGATCCCAAGACATAGGTTCAATGGGAAAAACAAGCCATACTGTGATTGGAATCATGCAACCTAGGAGTTTACCACTCCTTAGTCCATCCTAATTGTATGTGCATGATGTCCTGTAGCGTTAGTAAGGATGAGTCTGGCTCTTAATGAGCTTTATATCTCTGAATGAGAGGAGTGCCTAGCTACAAGAGCACTCTTGATAGACTCACCGGGGTGATTGTGAAGTGCGACCGCTTCTATGAGAATGGGGCTGATTCTCTCAAACATTCACCTATACTGGGATAAGCACAAGGTCGGAATGTGGTGGCATTTAGAACTTGCACCCGGTAGAATCACGTGTAGTTTTCCTTCACTATGTAAAAACGGGTAATGAGTTCAAGACTTAAAATCGCTCATTATTCTTGCATTTTGGGGATTGTCCACTATGTAAGGTTCAAGTCTTCGGACACCTTACTTATGCATGGTTCTATACTTTTTTAAAAAAAAGCTTCTTTTCAAATTAGTGTTTTAAATATATAAGTGGGGGATTGTTGGAATCGAGTATACATTCAAAACACTCCTCTTGTTAACAACATTGTCTTATGGCCCAATAGTTAAAGTTTTGAGTTCACAAGAGGTTGGGGGTTAAATTCCTACATTCCACATAATATATATATATATATATATATATATATATATATATATATATATATATATATATATATACGGGACAAGCCTTAGATATATATATTTATATATCTATGACCGGGCCGGGCCTTAGGGCAGTCAAATTTCAAAACGTTTTATTTTTTCTTCAATTAATAATATGACTGTTTCAAAAGTTAAATGGGCTTTATGTTATAGCAGTTTCAAAAATTAAATGATCTTCATTATGTAGCCGTTTTTTTGATTAAATGCATACAGATTTATTTCTCCCTGGTTACAAGTTATAAGAAGGAATCATTTTTGGGAAGAAACATACAGAAAAAACAATAAGTCATTCTCTTCTCAAAATTTATTTTTTGAGCGGTTTTTGCCTTGGTTTTTGCTGGTGCAAGTTGGTACGTGCTACTATTGGAGCATTGGCAGCACTGTAAAAAGAAGCTCGTTGTATCCCAGGAGAAGTGTTTGGTGATCAACGATTCGTCTCCAGAATCGGCCAAATAGCTTCTTAAAGAAAGTGCAACGCACGCCTCGAGCCACTTCTCACCATCTTCCTGTTGCAGATCAACTCGAGAGCCATTCTCAGAAGGTTCATTCAGTGCACTCAGGTTTAACCTATTCTTTCTAACAGTGTAACACCCCGAATTCCAAATAAGTCTGAATTCGAAGTTCCACAGGATCTTTACACTTCACTTCTTACAATTTTACAAGGAATTTAAAACTTTTATACAACAATGTTTACATCAACACAACGGAAGCAAATTACAACATAATACATGAGTAAAAAAACACTTGAAACAATTCTTTAAGCAACATTCCATCTTTAGTCCATTCATTCATTTTATCCTGCATAGAAACTGTGGGCACGTCAGTTGCATTCAACTGAAGCTAGGATATAATACATCAATTTCTCTTACTTGGAAAACACAAACTTGTTCACAAAAAAGCTAAAAGGGACTATCCTATTGATGTCATGTGTGTGGTGCACTTAACCTTAATGCAGTTATTTATATTTAATGACACTAATGCATACTTGTTCGAACTTATACATCCCATTCTACATAAATCCGAAGGCAAGCCTTTAATCGTGCTTCATCTTGTAAAGTTGGATCCCTCACTATGAGTTTAACTACTACGATAACTACGATAAGCATCTTAGATGTTTTATGAGTTACGAGCCCATGTCCAGACAGCCTGGAGGAAAATCTCACGTCATGACATGACGCATCATGTAGACAACCTATGGAAAATTCACCTCCGTCATGGGATGATGACACTACGTAGTCACCAAGCACCCCACAAGCGTCGCCACGGTCCTCATAATTCCAGAGATGTATTCACGTCAAGACATGACTCATCATGTAGACAGTCTGTGAACACTCTCACACCGTAGATCCAAGGCCCTCATACTTGTGTTTTTCTCTTACTTTCATCACATCTTCACTATAGTGTAGTCCTTAGATAATTGAATCACGAGTAAAATTAGCACCCTAGAGTTAGCATTTCTTCTACACCGTTCTTAAACATCAACTGATAACAACGACCCAATCTTGGTCTTTCATTACAACATTTCTCTTCAAAAATTCATTCATGCCGATATAAGGACTTAGCTCCACTCTAGATTTTAACATCTTTTCATGTTCACCAAAACTTGAGTATTTATACTCACAAATTTCATATTCCATCATAATCTTTTATTTCATTTTCTATGCACAATTATGTGTACAAAACGTCAATTCATTTATTAACTTACCAAAATTCTCATAAATTGATCTCCACACAAATTTCATTTCCCCTTTCTTTATACATACCAAATCATATTTTTTAAGAAGAATTATCAAGTTCCTTCTCCCATTATTTTAATATAAAATTTCTTCCAATTCTCACAAAATACATTAAATATCGAGGAAATATTTTTTATAAAGTCTAAATAATATTTGAGGAATAATAGAATTTTTTCCCAACTTTTATTACTCTTAAAACCCAAAAATCGAAATATATCAAAAAAAAACAATAAAAAACAATAAAAGGGCAGCGGTCGGATTCGAACCCAAGACCAAACCCTCCGCCTAGCTAACCGATCCAAACCACACCCGATGACCAAGAGTCCAAGAGTGACTAACTGATATGAGTTGGGTTACATATCTTTTGTATAGACTGTACTGTTATTTTGAGAAATTTGAATTTTAATAAAAACAGAGCCTCTTTAGTACTCGAACCCAAGGCCCTATATACTGTACACAGTGCCCTATACTCACACCGAAAGCCAATTTTCCCAAACCAATTCTCTGTTATAAGGAGGAGTCAAAATAACTTTATACCTACTGTCTATTTGCAAGTCTCCTTAAAAAATTCAATTTCTCAATAAATTTGTATCTTTCAAAATCAAACTTTCTCCAGAATATTTTCCTAAAAATACAGTATAATAGTAATTAAAAACTCTTATTTTGACATTAAGATAAATTTTCTTTCCAATTTACAATTAAAACATACACTATTGACTTTGAAATAAAACTATAGTTCCTTCTCAAAAATACCAATATAAATCCACTAAATGTAGGTTCTTGTTCTCTTTCAATCCTACAAGAGTCTAGAAATTATTCTTTTATCATTTCCACACCATATAACAACAATTTATCCATTTAATAACTAAACATAACAATATTCATTCATCTCAATCTACAATTAAGCAATTCATTTAAGCAAAATCATCACACTAGCATGGTTCATCAAAATAGGTATTCTAGCATGAATTACATTAATAAGACACCATGATAAGTTTTAAGTCATTAATTCAATCAAGATTTTTCTCTTTTTTCCTACTAGTCTTTTTAAGCAATCACATGGCCAATTTTACTAGTTTATCTAGCATATTCATATAATTAACTTCCTAGCATGATATCTAATTAGAAGTAGAGAAATTGTCCACATCTTGATGAACAATTTGAGAATTCTCAAAGAACTCCTTGAAAGCACGATTGCCTTCCCTTCGTCTTGATCCTAGCCGCGAGCCTTCTCCTCCTTGCTTGTGCAAAATCCGAGCCTCTCCTCCTTGATGGAGCAAAACCGAGCCTCCTTGATTTGCTAGCCGGCCACCCAAGTGCAAGAACACACACACACAACTCAACTCAATCTTTTTCTCACACAACTCTTCTCTCACTCTTTCTCTTTAAAGAATTTCTAAGTGCAAAGTGTAATGAATGACCAAGGGGGCTATTTATACACAACTCATGCATAAATGGAAGGTTGAGATGAGTTTAGATGAAGGGCTTAGATGCATTTAGGAGTTAGAAAAACTACCCACTTGTACACAACCACCCCTCCACTCTCTTCATCTCTCCACTCTCCCAAGCTATGGCCGGCCTTGCTTCTCATTCAAAGCACGTGCATGTGTAATGCACGTGCTCATACATGCACACTAATAATTAAGTTTGTTCATTAATTAATAAATTAATTTGTTACATGACAAGTCTACCATACAAGTTGTTCTAATTAATAAATTAATTAACTAGTGGGCTAATTAGGTGTGCTATTTTCATGGGCTCTTAATTAATTAATTAAATTTATTTTGGGTGGACTAGGATTAAGTTATTATGCCTAGGATTTAATAAGAGGCTTTTTAAAAGAAAAGAGAAATATTTGTTCATGACATAAAAAAAATAGTTTTAAGGCCAAATGTGTACATTAATTCGCATGTGCAAAACACGTCAAAATAAATGAAATTTTTATATTTTAATTATATGAAAATTCAGGATGTTACAACACTCCCTCCTTAGAATAGTTTCGTCCCCAGAACTACGCTTAAAGAGTGAGAAACAAAACATAAAAAAGAAAGAAAGAAAAAAATACAATCAAACATAGAGCTCGGGATGATCCTACAGCATCCTCTCCTCGGATTCCCAAGTAGCCTCTTCAACCAACTGGTTTCTCCAGACTACTTTGACCATCGGTATCGTCTTGTTCCTCAAGACCTTCTTCCGACGATCCACAATCTCAACCGACCACTTAATGTAGCTCAAATCTAACTGCAAATCATCCGGCACTTGGGGCAAATGGTGACTTGGATCTGGAATACCCTTTCAACATAGACACATGGAAGACATTGTGCACCTGACACAACTCTTCCGGTAACTCCAACCGGTAATCAGTCTTCCCATTCCTCTTCAATATCTTATAAGGGCCTATGAACCTTGGGGCTAATTTCTCAACTCTGCCAAAACGAATCACACCTTTACTAGGCGACACCTTCAGAAAGACAAAGTCACCTTCCTCGAACTCAATGTCCCTCCTCCGGTTGTCGGCATAACTCTTCTGCCTACTCTGAGCATCCACTAACCTTTTCCTGATCAAATTGATCTTCTCTGAAGTCTGCTGCACGATCTCGGGCCAAAACATCTACCGATCCCCCACTTCAAACCAGCAAACAGGCACTCTGCACTTCCTGCTATACAGCGCATCATACGGCACCATTCCGATACTAGTCTGAAAACTGTTTGTAGGAAAACTCTACCAGAGCTAGATGCCTCTCCCAACTGCCTCCAAAATATAGAACACAACACCAAAGCATATTCTTAAGAACTCGATTGACCCTCCCAGTCTATCCATCAATCTGAGGATGGAAAGCAGTGATGAAATCCGTCTTAGAACCCAAGGCTGCCTGAAGACTCCTCTAGAAATGCGAAGTAAACCACGCATCTCGGTCAGACACAATGGTCAGCGAAACACCATGAAGCCTGATGATATCCTCAATATACAGCTCGGCTAATTTAACCATTGACAAAGTGAGCTTCATTGCCAAAAAGTGGGCCGATTTGGTTAGTCGATCGACTATGACCCAAATTGCATCATTACCCTTCGAACTCTTGGGCAAACCTGTGATGAAATCCATGCTGATGGTATCCCACTTCCACTCCAAAATGGGTAACGGATGCAATAAACCTCCGGGCTTCTGATTCTTGGCTTTTACCTACTGGCAAATCTCGCACCTCGCAGAAACTCAGCCACATCACGCTTCAAACCTGACCACCAGAAATGCTGCTTGATGTCCTTATACATCTTGGTGCTCCCAGGATGTACAGACAAAAGAGGGGCATGTGCCTCCTGAAGAATACTCTTCCTCAACTCTGATTGATCCGGAACACATAACCTCTCTCCAAACTACAACACTTCATCCCTGATCTGAAACTCTAATAATCTGCCTGCACCAACCTACTCCTTCATCTTCTGAATCTCTGCATCTTTCCTCTGACCCGCTATAATCCTTTCATTCAGCATGGGCTAAAGCCTCAGCTGAGCCAAAGATGCTCCCAAACCATGCAAAACTACCTCAATACCAGCCCGATCTAACTCCTCTGCAAGATGCCTCTCGATCGTGATCAAACTGACCAAACTGCTTTTACGGCTAAGTGCATCAGCAATAACATTAGCCTTACTCGGATGGTACTTAATCTCAGGACGCATGTCCTCAAGTACTTCTAGCTATCACCGTTGCCTCATATTCAGATCCTTTTGCTGATAGATGTACTTCAAACTTTTGTGGTCCGTATACATGTTTAACTTCTCACCGTACACGTAATGCCTCCATTGCTTCAAGGCAAAGATAATCGCAGCCAACTCCAGATCATGAGTCAGATAATTCTTCTCATGCGATCTTAGTTGCCTAGACCCATAAGCAATTACATTTTCCTCTTGCATCAAGACACACCCAAGTCCACAATGTGAAGCATCGTTGTAGACATTATACTCAACACCTGCTCTAGGCAAAGCATGGGAGCAGTAGTTAACTTCTCTTTCAACTCCTGAAAGCTTGCCTCACACTGCTCAGTCTACTTGAAATATACATTCTTCTTGGTCAGACCAGTAAGCGGCACGGCTATCTGAGCATAGACTTGAATAAACCTCCTGCAGTAGCCAGTTAGTCCAAGAAAACTTCTGACTTCTTTCACTGTAGTAGGCCTTGCCCAATCTTTCACTACCTCTATCTTTTGAGGATCAGTAGTCACTCCTTCCTTATAAAGGATGTGACCCAGGAATGCCACTTCAGATTTTCAGAAATTGTATTTGGATAACTTGGCATACAACTCATGCTCTTGAAGCATCTTCATAACTTCAGCCAGATGCTCAGTGTGCTCCTTCTCCGACTTGGAGTACACAAGAATATCGTCGATGAACACCACGATGAAAGAATCAATAAACGGCCTCAGAACCCTGTTCATCATGTCCATAAAGAATGTAGGTGCATTCGTCACTCCAAATGGCATAACTAAGAATTCGTAATGCCTATGTCGAGTTCTGAATGCATTCTTATGCACATCTTCTACTTTCACTCGAACCTAATGGTATTCTGATCGAAGGTCTATTTTAGAGAAGATGGCTACCCCTTGTAGACGATCGAACAGGTCATCAATTCATGGAATAGGATATTTATTCTAAACAGTCACCTTATTCTGTTCCCAGTAATCGATGCACATCCTCATCGATCCATCATTCTTTTTTACCAACAATACCGGTGCTCCCCAAGGTGACGCACTCGGCTAAATAAAACCTTTTTCCAAAAGCTCCTCCGCTTAACTTCATCCTGCTCCACAGGTGCCATCCTATACGGTGCCTTGAAAATAGGTGCACTCCCTGGCTGGATAGTGATGTTGAACTCTACATCACGATTCGGGGGTAGTCTGGGCAAATCTTTCAAGAACACAGTCGGGTAATCCCAAACCACCGGAATCAGCTGCACCTCCACCAGAACATTATTCTTGCTGATAGCAGCCACCAAGCCTGAACATCTCTTCTTTCCCTGGAAAGTGACTGCAGGACCTCCTAGAGCCTTTACTGTTACCTCCTTGGTTTTACACTCGATGTTCGCACTGTACACCGATATCCATTCAATGCCAATGACAACATTGACCCCGAAGATATTCAGTTCGATCAGATCAATCCCCAAGATTCTGTCCCCAATCTCGATCTTACAGTCCGCATAGTACCGATCAGTGGTTAAAATCTCCCCTGATGGAGTACCTACTGCCAGGACCTTGCCTGGAAAGACCTTCGGTTCGATCGCCAAGACTTTAGCAAATTTAGGTGATACAAAAGTATGAGAGGATCTAGTATCGAACAAAATAACAGCTTTCTTTCCATTTAATAAAAGTTCTCCTGTTACATAATAAAACTCTCATTACATAACAGTCTTTGCTAAATAAACAAGGAAAAAGAACAACAGACGATCTAAACATCCTCCCCCGTACCAGTAATGACATGATCCACTTCATCAGCATTGGCCTCAGTCAAAGCGAATACTCGTCCCTGCTGGTACGGCCTCTTCCCAACCTGCTGTCATGCTCCATTATGGGCAACATCTCGCAGCTTGGGGCATTGAGATCTGTAATGGTCTGTCTCTCCACAATTGAAACAAGTCATCACAGGAGGTCTCACCCAACCATATCCAGACCTTCCAGCCACATTGACAGCGTTCGGCCCCGTAGGTTTGAACCTTTGAGCTGGTGGCTGCCCCCTGACATTCCCAGGCACTACGGGTCTCTTCCCAACATTCCAATTGTTCCTCCTATTCTGGACGGCATGAAACTATTCAATATCCTCCTCTGTAGCTGCAGTTCGTTTGACTAGCTTGTCAAACCTCCTGATACCAAAGGGTATCATCTTTGATCTCAGACTCGGCCTCAATCCATGCTCAAACTTTCAAGCCTTCTTTGCCTCGTCTATCACAAGTTCGGATGCATACCTCGAAAGTTGAGTAAAGCTTATCTCATACTCCCTGATAGACATGCCTCTCTGCTGCAGAGCCAGGAACTCCATCCCTTTCTTCTCTTGGACGTCAGATGGAAAGTAGTGACTGCGGAACTCTTCCAAGAATTCCTCCCAGTCGATAGCACCATTTTCCATAGTCCGCTTCATGGACTTCCACCAAACGGCTGCATCCTTCCTGAGCTGCAATGTAGCTAGCTTCACCTTGCTGCCTTCTGGAGTTTCTAAGACCTCAAAAATAGTCTCGACTTGCCTAATCCAATTGTCAGCTGCATCTGGGTCTGACTTCCCTTCAAACACTGGTGGCTTCATTCTCTTGAATGACTCCACAAGTTTGATTGCCTCACAAACTAGATTTGCAGCCATTCCCCTAGGGTTTTGGTTCATGGTGATGGTGTTGATGGTCTGATAGACCCTGGCCAACTCCGTTTCCAGGTCGAGTTCACAACTGGGCCCTTCTCCATTTCTTGCTCTTCTTCCAGCCATACTCTGATTCATTTGAAGCAGAAACATGAATTTAAATTAACTTTTTCATTTCATTGAATTCAAACTTTGTACATTCAAATTTAAAACATCGTTGACATTCTTGTGAAGAACATTGAGATAATACAATATTCTAATCCCTACGGTTTCTCTTGGCTTTCCTAAGCTCTTCCCGTAGTTCTGCCACATATTCCTTCAGCACATCATACATGTTCCTCCTCTTCTCGAGTTCCCAAACTCGATGGCTGAGGGTTGCAATGTTCTTCTTGAACTTTACACACTGAGCCTGCAATTGGTCTGCTCTCTCCTTTTGAGTCTCCACTTACCTCCGAAGATATTCGACGAGATCTTAGGGGACAGGTTCTTCCTCGTCGGATGAATCATCTGATGAGTCCGGAGGCATACTGATCTCTCGAGACTCGGGCCATTCTCCTTCATATTCCTCGGGATCTTCTTCGTCGAAATCTCCTTGTCCGGGGCAGTAGTCCTCCTAAATTATATGCCAATCATCATCGCCTGCTGGGTCGTGGTGGTTCGCCATCTTTAGGGAGGGAGAAGAAGAAGCAACAATCATAGAGCAACACAAATGTAAGCAGCTTACATTTAAATCTATATACCCAATACACACTCTAATGTCCACTCTAGGGTGTCGTTCCTTATAAATTTGTGCTACATGGAAGCATGGCTCTGATACCACTCTGTAACACTCCAAATTACAAATAAGTCTGAATTCGAAGTTCCACATGATCTTTACACTTCACTTCGTACAATTTTACAAGAAATTTAAAACTTTTATATAACAATGTTTACATCAATACAGTGGAAGCAAATTACAATATAATACATGAATAAAATAACACTTGAAACAATTCTTTAAGCATCATTCCTTCTTTAGTCCTTTCATTCATTTTATTCTGCATAAAAACTGTGGGCACGTTAGTTGCATTCAACTGATGCTAGGATATAATACATCAACTTCTCTTACTTGGAAAACACACACTTGTTTACAAACAAAACTAAGATGGACTATCCGATTGATGTCGTGTGTGTGGTGCGCTTAACCTTAATGTAGTTATTTATATTTAATGACACTAATGTACACTTGTTCGAACTTATGCATCCCATTCAACGTAAATCCGAGGGCAAGCCCTTAATCGTGCTTCATCTTGTAGGGTTGGATCCCTCGCTATGAGTTTAACTACTACGGTAACTACGATAAGTATCTTAGATGTTTTATGAGTTACGAGCTCATGTCCAGACAGCCTAAAGGGGAATCCCATGTCATGACATGACGCATCATGTAGACAACCTATGGATAATTCGCCTGGGATGATGACACTACGTAGTCACCAAGCACCCCACAAGCGTCGCCACGGTCTCCATAATTCCGGAGATGTATTCACATGAAGACATGACGCATCATGTAGACAGCCTGTGAACACTCTCACACGGTAGATTTAAGGCCCTCATACTTGTGTTTTTCTCTTACTTTCATCACATCTTCACTATAGTGTAGTCCTTAGATAATTGAATCACGAGTAAAATTAACGTCCTAGAGTTAGCATTTCCTCTACACCAGTCTTAAACATCAATTGATAATAACGACCCAATCTTGATCTTTCATTACAATATTTCTCTTCAAAAATTCATTCATGCCGGTATAAGGACTTAGCTACAGTCTAGATTTAAAAAAAATTCATGTTCACCAAAACTTGAGTGTTTATACTCACAAATTTCATATTCCATCATAATCTTTTATTTCATTTTCTGTGCACAATTATATGTACAAAACGTCAATTCATTTATTAACTTACCAAAATTCTCATAATTTGATCTCCACACAAATTTCTTTTTCCTCTTTCTTTATTCATACCAAAACCATATTTTTAAGAAGAATTATCAAGTTCCTTCTCCCATTATTTTAATATAAAATCACTTCCAATTCTCACAAAATACATCAAATATTGTGGAAATATTTTTTATAAAGTCTAAATAATACTTGAGGAATAATAGAATTTTTTCCCAATTTTTATTACTCTTAAAACCCAAAAGTATACCCAAAAATCGAAATATATCAAAAAAATAAAAATAAAAATAAACAATAAAATGGCAAAGGTCGGATTCGAACCCAAAGACTAAACCCTCCGCCTAGCTAACCGATCCAAACAGCGCCCGAAGACCAAGAGTCCAAGAGTGACTAACTGATATGAGTTGGGTTACATATCTTTTGTATAGACTGTACTGTTATTTTGAGAAAATTGAATTTTAATAAAAATAGTGGCTCTTCAGATTCCGAACCCGAGGCCCTATACACTGTACACAGCGCCCTATACTCACACCAAAAGCCAATTTTTCCAAACCAAATCTCAGTTATAAGGAGGCGTCAAAATAGCTTTATACCTACTGTCTGTTTGTAAATCTCCTTAAAAAATTCAATTTCTCAATAAATTTGTATCTTTCAAAATCAAACTTTCTCCAGAATATTTTCCTAAAAATACAGTATAATAGTAATAAAAAACTTTTATTTTGACATTAAGATAAATTTTCTTTCCAATTTACAATTAAAGCATACACTACTGACTTTGAAATAAAACTATAGTTCCTTCTCAAAAATAGCAATATAAATCCACTAAATGTAGGTTCTTGTTCTCTTTCAATCCTACAGGAGTCTGGCAATTATTCTTTTATCACATCCACACTATATAACAACAATTTATCCATTTAACAACTAAACATAACAATATTCATTCATGTCAATCTACAATTAAGCCATTCATTTAAACAAAATCATCACACTGGCATGGTTCATTAAAATAGATATTCTAGCATGAATTACATTAATAAGACACCATGATAAGTTTTAAGTCATTAATTCAATCAATATTTTTTTCTTTTTTCCTGCTAGTCTTTTTAAGCAATCACATGGCCAATTTTACTAGTTTCTCTAGCATATTCATAAAATTGACTTCCTAGAATGATATCTAATTAGAAGTAGAGAAATTGCCCACCTCTTGATGAACAATTTGAGAATTCTCAAAGAATGCCTTGAAAGCACGATTGCCTTTCCTTCTCCTTGATCCTAGCCGCGAGCCTTCTCCTCCTTGCTTGTGCAAAATCCGAGCCTCTCCTCCTTGATGGTGCAAAATCGAGCCTCCTTGATTTGCTAGCCGGCCACCCAAGTGCAAGAATACACACACACAACTCAACTCAAATCTTTTTCTCACACAACTCTTCTCTCACTCTTTCTCTTTAAAGAATTTCTAAGTGCAAAAAGTAATGAATGACCAAGGGAACTATTTGTACACAACTCATGCATAAATGGAGGGCTGAGATGAGTTTGGATGAAGGGCTTAGATGCATTTAGGAGTTAGAAAAATTACCCACATGTACACAACCACCCCTCCACTCTCTCCATCTCTCCACTCTCCCAAGCTATGGCCGGCCTTGCTTCTCATTCAAAGCATGTGCATGTGTAATGCACGTGCTCACACATGCACACTAATAATTAAGTTTGTTAATTAATTAATTAATTAATATGTTACATGACAAGTCTACCATATAAGTTGTTGTAATTAATAAATAAATTAACTAGTGGGCTAATTAGATGGACGATTTTCATGGGCTCTTAATTAATTAATTAAATTTATTTTGGGTGGGCTAGGATTAAGTTATTAGGCTTAGGATTTAATAAGAGGCTTTTTAAAAGAAAAGACAAATATTTGTTCATGACATAAAAAAAATAGTTTTAAGGCCAAATGTGTACATTAATTTGCACGTACAAAATATGTAAAAATAAATGAAATTTTTATATTTTAATTATATGAAAATTCAGGATGTTATAGAGAGCCAACTACAGGAGAAACGCCCATCATGTCTCTAAGAAAATACAGCATTTCCTCACACTTTCCTTTTGCAATCACCCTTGAACCTGCAGCTATATGCCACTCCCCACTACCAACTGTAGCAGACATACCCTCTTCGTTTAGCCTTCCAATCGAGATAAAATTTTCTTTCAAGTCTGAAATATGCATTCTCTCCCGCAAGACAACACACTGATCATCATTGGCTTTCATGCGAACAATACAAACCCCTCGTACAGGACACCGATGACCATCCCCCATGATCACATCTCCAAAAGAACCATCCTCATAGTGATCAAACATCTCTCTCCTTGGGGTGCAATGAAAAGAAGCTCCCGAATCAATACACCAATCTTGAGTGCCCAACTTCTTCCGAGCTGATAAGCATAACTCTTCAATAAGCCTCACTTGAGCTTCCTTTAGGATATCTCTCTTTGGTTTCTCCTGCTTTCTCTTCATATAAGCATTAAAACTGCGCATCATGTGACCCCTCTTGTGACCATACCAGCACTCAGGTCCAGGTCTCCTATCGTTGTCATTAGACACACTCTCAGATGAATTACTCTGATCCTTTCTTCTTCAACTGCTCTTAGATCTCACACGTCCCCTTTCAACAGACATTGTGGAATGTCTAGAAGATGATGATGGATATCCCCCGTTTCTCACCCTTCTCACCTCCTCTTTCAGAATGCTACTCACCACATCTTGTAGAATCGTCGAATCTGTCATAGCGCATGTAATAGTCTGCTCCACCGTACCATAACTATCAGGTAAAGTAAATAGAAGTAGCAATGACTGCCCCCTCTCTGAAAACTTCAAACCTGCAGCTTCCATCTGTTATAAACCATACAGTAATTGTTCATATTCTCTGCTACTGAACCCCCTTCCTTCAACTTCATATTAATCAATTTCTTCAAATGAAGAATTTGATTAGATGACGATAGTTTCTATGGTTAAGTTAGATAAATTTAACAGAAGAATTAAGAATGCTACGACAAGTATGAAAGTCGGTTTTTTGGATGTCTCATATAAACACAGAATTTATGAAAGACTAATGTGTTAAATTTATTAAAGATGCTAATTTTAATATAAACTGAAGATTGATCAATTGTAAGGTGGCTAACTCTGACCTTTTGCAGAAAGGAATTTGGCACATTCAACCATATATATGCTACAGTCCAGAGAATTTCCTATTCTGAGATCAATGTTAAGTTTTCTCACTTGTTTACAAGTTACCGATGACTTCCATTTTTTATGTTGGTAGTGATATCGGTTGATGTTGCTAGTAGCTTAATTAATAGCGCTTAGCCTAAACAAGAAATTGATTACTTATTGCTGAAACATTCAATCTCTCCTCATCCTCTATTCCTCTTCTTATTGACAGATACATTCTAACTAACAATGTCAGAAAGGCCGATACGGTCTCATTGATGGGGAAGGCGCAGAGGCATCAGGTGGAAAATGTTTGACGGAATGGATGCTGGAGACTGATTTGTCAGCCAGTTAACTTATGAAAATGGCTCTTCTATTATTTTTTTATTAATTCAGTTTCAATTTTTAACTATATAATAATCAATTGTTTAGGCTTATAATTAAGTATTGACATTGTTATAAATCTGTAATATTTTCTGTTCAAGTTGATAATTAAGTATTGATGATTAAATGATTCAAACTTTAACAAGTTAGAATCTTCAAATTTCGTACACTTCCTATTTGAAATGGTTTTTAATCTCATAGTTCAAGTATGAACTTCTAATTATTGACTGTTCTTCATTCAAAATGTTCTAAATATGACTGGAAAAGATATGAGAAGTGGACGAGACAACCCAGATATCAAAACTGATGATGCAACAGGACCAAAGTTTGTTCAGTTCTAAACATTGATATTGCCAATCAAACTAAGCAGCTGATGTCAAACTGTTGTGGGATTAGTTGATCCAATACCCAACACAGGGGTTTGAAGAAGAGGAGTGAGGTAGTAAGCAGCAAGAGCAGTTGCAAGGGCAGCAAGCAGCAGCTGCAGCAGAGGTGCTGGATTTGACAGTCGGCCACTCTCTTGTATTTGACAGTCGACTGCAAGGAGGGCAGTCGACTGCAAGGAGGGCAGCCAACCGCATTTGTTCTCTGACTTTCTCGGGACTCATTGCAGTTGACCATCCTCCTCCGCAGTCGACAGCAACCAGTCACAAAATCGAGATTCGGGAATAATTCGTATATTCGGAATTCGGCAAAAATCCGATAAATCCTGGGGGAAAAACTCGGCAAAAATTCGTGAAGAAATATAAAATTTAATGCATCTTCGTACCCATCACCTAAGTAATTATATATTTAAATCAATAAATATGAAAAATAACAAACTTAGCGATTAATTCGTTTAATTCGCAAACTATTCGTGAATAATTCACGCTTTCGCAAATAATTTGTGAAGTGTGTGATTTAAACGAAAACTTGTAATTAAATCGCGAATTGATTCGGCAGATGAATCCTTCACGAATAATTCGCCAAATTCACGAATTATTCAAGAACTTTGTTACTATGACTGCAACAGCGCAGAATTGAAGATTTGATCTACGATTTGGATGTAATATATTGTAATCCTTTATATATGTATGGTGTATGATTATCATGGTTAAGCGAGGTAACATTCAAAGATAGAAAGAGAGATCTATTAGTCGTTCTTGAAAAGAGAAATAGATGAACCTTACACCTTGGTGGTGAGTACTCGAATGATTGTAAGCATGTTTCTCTTCATATTTTATAGTGAAAACCGCAAGAGGTATCTCTGCCCAGGGAAGTAGTCATTGTATTGGGTGACATCGAAAAAATCTTGTGTGCTTGTGTGTTGTTAGCTTTTGTTTCTTTTATTCATTTCTCAGATGTCGATGAGATCCTCACAGCTATGTCTGAGAAATAGTCCGTATCGAACCAGATTCTTCATATGAAGTAGATGGTCAACATAAATTTGTTAGAGAGGGTTCAGTGGTGGAGCATGTGAACAATTTATGTATGGTCGACAATCAATTAGAATCGGCAGGGTTGAAGTTCGTGAAACGAGCACAAGTATTGTTATTGCTATCTAGCCTAACTGATATTTACGGCTCGTTAGAATAGACTATTATAAGTACTATGACTGATGCGACTACTCTGAAGGATGTTGTTAGCAGCGTCATGAATGAAGAGTGAGAATGAAGAGACATGGAGAATTTGCGTCATCTTCTAGCAACTTCGCGTCGTCAGCTGAGAACCATGAGAGAAGTAATTATTGAGGAAGGTCGACAAACAGGAATCGCAAGTCAAAGTCAAGATCAGAAAATTGCAAAACCATGACACTTAAGAGACCAATGCGAAGAGTACAAGAGACAACAAGATGGATCACAAGGAGCCAATGTGATAAGGAATGAAACTCATTTAGATAATTTATGTTTATCTGTTGAGGTGGAATAAAGTACAGAGTTAAGAATGAGACGGGTTGCAAGGTGAAAGCATTAAAATTAGACAACAGTGGTGAGTACATAAGCAAAGAGTTCAGTGACTTACTGGTACAAATAGGTATCCAAGGAATCAAGACAATTCCCAAAACTCCAGAGAAGAATGAAGTAGCAGAAAGAATGAACTGCACGATACTCGAAAGGGAGAGATGCATAAGACTTCATGCGGGTTTTTATGTCCATCACTGGGCAGCTACGGTGGATACAATAATATACTTGATCAAATGTTGCTCGTCTAGTGTCTTGGATGGGGGGGATACCTCAAGAACAATGGTCAAGTAAACCTGTTAATTATTCATAGTTGAGAGTACATAGTTGTATTACATATTCACTAATTAACAGGGAAAGACATAAAGAATCTAGATTCAAAATTCAGGAAGTGTTTTCATTGGATATGGCGGTAATGAGTATGGTCTCAAGTTTTGGAATTTTAGGAATAACAAGGTCATTCGCAGCAGGTATATGGTTTTCAATGAAGAGCTCTTGTATAAACACAGAAACATAGGTCACGGAAATATAACAGGTTTAGATCCAGATTTAAATTCAGATCCACGTTCTAAAGATAGTCCTAATGGCAAGGCCCCTGCAGTGCAGTAACAAGTACAGACACAATTGGTAGCATAGGAGGCTCAGAAGGATCCTAATGAGATTGAGCAGGATTTTCAAGACGAACGGGCATAGTCAAATCCATTCCGAGATTCTGAATTGGTCAGTGAACCGGTACCTGCTTTAAGAATGTCAATACAAGGGAGAAGACCGATAGTGAAATATGATCCATCAATCAACACAGTTCATGAGCATGTTTCATACCACTTATTGCATGAACAAATAATGTTCAAACTTTGTGATGTTTCATCCTAATATGTTTTATATTTCTAGACTAACATGGCCAAATTAGTCTATAGATGAGAAATCAAGTCGTTTGAGATTCGTTTGACCATGCATTGAAGTGTTACACATGGTATGACTAAAAAATCGTTATTTTTTATAACGACATGACGCATGTACGTACAAATAAATTTCAAATGACTTAATTTTATATTGCTTGATTAGTATATAAGAATTATATAATGAATATATATAATTCTTTAGTTTATACCCCACATATTGTTTGATTAGTAACATGGTATCTAATAAAATAGATATACACTCACCAATTTCGATCTCCGAGCTCCATTGTGATGGAGTATAAGTCTCCGTCTTCGCTCGATACTTCACTTTTGACTTGAATATCCACGCATAGCTTGAATCTTCACTTCAAGTGTTCAAGTTCTTTATTCAAAGTATTAGCACGTCCATTTGAAGCTTTATGTTGAGTTTGTGAGCGACAGGACTCCATCCATCCTCCTTTAGGTTTGATGTTAATATGTTATAGCTCGATTCCATCCAACCCCCAATATTATCTCCTGTGCTTTGCAATATTACCTACACACTTAATAAACATATTACATACTTTGATTAGGAAATTAGTTAGACATCTAAACCATAATGTGAGTTTGGTGGTGGGGGGGGTGTTTGAACTACGCCTTGAATATTGGAAACGTCTGCTGATAGAAGGAAAGATGAAGCAAGTTTTCACTTACTAGATCATCTCCCTACATATATGTGTGTAGGGAGATGATCTAGTAAGTGACATGTTTAACATGTGACAATAAGTGAACATTGGTTCACCTACTCCCCTTAATGCATGGACAAAATATATTCAAATTTCATAACATTTTAACCTCTTATGCTTTAAGACATATAGATCACTTTGAATAGTGTGGGTCATGCATGTTAGAAGTGGAGATGCATGAAACAACCAAATAAATGGGAGAGCCCAAGGCCCGCCTTCCTTGTTGGAGGCATTCTATATGCAATCTGAACAGTTACAAATGCCCAAAAAAGTCTTAAAATGCATAATCAAGTCATCTGAAATTGGTTGGCTAGCAAAGGACCGTATAGCAAATCGATCGCAATGTAATGTATACTTTTACATGGATACATCAGAAATATAGTTTGCAATATTTACATATGAAAAATGATACATATATACGTGTGTGTGTGTGTGTGTGTGTGTGTGTGTGTGTAGGGTAAAAGGGATATGAGCAACTTGCTCATTTAGTAAATGAGCAATTGATTATGTGACATGCATATGATACATTGGACAACTAACCCTTTTAAGAATTTTTCAATCACATGTATGTCACATCATTAATTGCTTATTTACTAAATGAGCAAGTTGCCCATATCCTTTTTTCCATATATATATATATATATATATATATATATATATATATATATATATATATATATATATATAAGTCCCCTTCAGTTATGCACTCGTCATGGTGTGCACTCAGCCTTCGGGCCATTGCATGAATGATCCAAATCGTTCACATTGATCTGCACATATAAATTAGTTTAAATATATAAAATCAAGTCATAAGAAATTCATTTGCCTATCCATCTTGTCATTATATAAGAAAATATATTTCAACCATTCAATTTTGTAACACTTCAATGCATGGGAAAATGAATTTCAAATGACTTGAGTTTATATATTTAGACTAATTTATAATTGTAGATCAATATGAACGATTTGAATCATCCATGTGATAGCTCGAATGCCGAGTACACAACGAAAAGTTTATATAGTTTATATATATATATATATATATATATATATATGAGATCTTCAAGAGAGCTCCGAGCTCCCAATAAGGTGGGACAACCCAAGGCTCACCTACTTTGTGGAGGCATCCTTGAGCCATCGGAACAATTCACTTAGTAATAAATGCCTAAAGTAGTCTAAAAATGCGGAATCAAGTCATTTGAATTTGCTTAGCTGGCACATTTAGCAAACCCATGGCAATGTAACGGTAACCAGCTTTAGTTAAATGGATACCATCCCAGTACAAGTATTCCTTTGGGTCCCCAAGAACACTCGAACTGGGTAATCCGCAAATCTCCAACAAGTTGAGGTTGTAAGGACCACCACCACCTCCACAACAAGTTCTTGAGACCCCATGTGTGAATCCTAATACAAACAGATAGAATAAAATGTAATATAATCTTTATATCATAGAATATAGAATGTAACTCAAAATGCTAGTTGAAACTTATGAGTCTCGCGAGTAAAGAGTAGCTAACCGTATTTCACCGGAGAATAGTCCATTTTGAAAATAGCCGTAGTAATTAGCATATACAATTTTGGCATAAGGATTCTTGAGTCGAAGTTTTCGTAGAGCTTGGATTAGTAGTTCATGGTGGTACTTAGAGAAATCATTGAGCTTACTGATGCATCCATTAGAGTCACAGTCTGTCCGATCAGAGCTTTTGAGTAGTGTCAGGTACAACGGAATACATCCACTTGGTACACTTCCTGGGACAACAAGGTTGACTGCGCCTAGGTCGATTAGGGTCTGAAAGATTTGTTTAGATGTCGATTAGATAAATGTATCAGAATGTCTGTGCAATATATCCAAACAGTGTTGGATTACAAATTTTACGTTAAACCTTCTTACAATAAAACTTTTGTTAGGTTTATGTCTTGCATACGATGTTGGATAAGAAGACGATAAGACAATGGAGGGATCGAGACGATTGGAAACGGAGTGGAGGCGAGAAATAGTCAGCGGCAGCAACAGCAAAAGTTGCGGTCGACCGTTCCTCTTATGCGGTCAACTGTCCCCTGCACGGAGTCTTCCAGAGAGGAGGACAGTCAACCGACTTGTTGGTGCGATCGACCGTTTGCAGTGCTGATGGGTTTCAGGCTTGAGTCTAGCTGATTCGTGAAAAGCTCAACTTGCTCTTCAAGTTGGATCATGTGGCTCCTATCGTAGGGTTATCTCTTATGTACTGTCCAATGGCTATTGTAACTGTCACGCTCCGCTTCCCAAAAATACGGAATGCAGGCACGTGACGCGGCCCAGCGAATGACTTGCGTCATCCATAGGCTGTTATTAATCCAACTCAACAATATAAATAAGAAGTAATACAACCATGCATACAATGAACGAATAATCACATAAATAATAACATTGAATATTAAGCATAAAATAACCAACATCAAAATAACCCAATATCTAGAATATAAGAACATACCAAATAGCTCGAGAGGCTCCTACTCCAATCCTAGAAGAACTGCTCACCAATGCCTCCTGACAATTCTCCTTGTTCACCTGTAACTGGATCGACTAAAGTGAAAAAGAAAATGTCCTTAGAGCAAGTCGTGGACAGCAAGTAGAGAAATAGAGAACAATGGCAATAACGGTGTAATAATGAATACAATGGATGATGAAATCAACAATATTGAACCGTGACAATACGATAATAGTACAATATGTAATAGGAATGATTTATAACAATAACAATAGATAATAACAATAACGGTATGTAATATCAATAACACTGTTCAGTAACAATAACAAAATGCAATGACAATGTGATGAAATCTTAAGTCTATTATTCATTTTAATCCTAACTAATGCACGTACTATAACGCCCCGAATCCCAAATACACTGAATTCGAGATGTTCTACAGGATCTTTTCACTTTCTTCAGTACAATTTTACAAGGAATTTAAACTTTTACCTTCCATCAGAGTTTACATCATATATTACATTTACATTACACAGCGGAAGCAAAAATTTACAACATTTGAATAAGTACATAACAATATGGTAAAATCTTTATGCATCCATTCCTCTTTAACATGTCATTTATCCTGCATACAAAACTGTGGGTACATCAGTTTATTCAACCGACGATAATTATACATGGCCATCCTCTCTATGCCAGAAACAGTATAACGATTCTCATTTTTTAACAAATCACAAACTTGTTCACATATCAAAATAAAACAAAGGAAATAATCTTAATGCTATCGTGTCGTGACTGTGCACTTAATCCTTAATACAATTAGCTAATTTACATGACACTAATGCGCACTTGTTCGGATTCTATGCATTCCATACTACATAGGTCCGAGGGTAAGCCTCTTAATCGTTCTTCATTTTTTTAGGGTTCAATCTCTCGCCATGATTTAATCTACTACTGTAATTACGGTGAGTATCCTAGATGATCTATGAGTACAAGCACGTGCACTGGACCCTGGAGGGGAACCCCACGCCATGTCTTGACTCATCAAGCATGCATTCTGTGGAAATTCAGCCTCCTCCCTGAACACGATCCTCTTGCAGTCACCAAACACCCCACAAGCGTGGCTAAAGTCCGATCATTACTGAGTTGTGCCCACGCCATATCTTGACTCATCAAGCATGCATTCTGTGGCTCACACACCCGCACCGTAAACTCTAGTTCTCATACTTATGTTTTCTCTCACTTTCATCACATCTCCACTATGTATTAATTATTAGAATCATGAATAAAATCAAAGCTCTAGAGTTAGCCTCTCCACTAAACCGGACTTATTCATTTCATGTTCACATGACCAACCTTGGTCTTCTTTTCAATTTCATTTCATTTCCATTGCCGGGGGAGACTTAGCTACTCTTTTGTTCAATTTCCAATTCACAATTCCCAATTTGAGCATTTCTAACTCATGAATTCATTTCTCATTGGCTCAGCATATCATGTTCTTAACTTTCATATTCATGTAATTCTCAATTCAAATCTATGATTCATTCATGTAAATTTATGCAGCAACAGAATAGAGTTTATCAACATCAATCATAAGGTTCACACTCTTAACAGTAATCAAATGAAATCTCTGATATATCAAAATATACTCTGTACAGTCGACTTGGAAAAAGACCAGTCGACTTGTACAGTCAATTCATGTTCTTCATAAACACTCGGGAGAGTCGACTGCTGCACATGGCTAGTCGGCTGTCCCGCAACTTTTATACTCAAAATATAATTCACGTGACAGTCGACTGTTAATCCATCAGTCGTCTGTCCTGGGGTTTTCAACAGTACATTATCATGTTCAGCTCAGTCGACTTGCTACTCGCATTAAGTCGACTGGACAGATTCATATTTCAAATAAGAGATCATTTTTCCAACAGTTCTTACATGCACTTGCATCATGGTGTCAAATCACAATATACATACATTCATGTTTCATAAACACAAAACTTCTTACTGTTCAGTAACATCACAGCATGGAATTTCAAGTTACTAATATTGTCTTTTTTTCAAGGAAGTATTTAAACATGCATTTACACTTGTTCATAACTTTCTTACAGAGATGAAACATTATTCCCAATTACACTAGGACAATCACAATGAAAACATATCTCATTTCATGGAATTACAGGCATATTCATAGTTTAATCAATGCATCGGTCGACTGTTCCTAACATTAGTCGACTGCACCAGTCATTCTCAGTTTTATTAATTATCCCTAGTTCTTTTTCCACATGCTCATGTCTAATTAGTCATGTACATCATGAAGAATATGAGTTTAGCCTTAGTACTTTATTTTAATTATTCACATATATGTCATGAAGCTTTCTAACAAATTATGTAACAGATGTCTCGCACCAGTCAACTTATCCACACGACAGTCGACTGTACCGACCCAATTCATCCTTGTTTTCAGTGCCATTACTACACTATTAGTCCTCCACAATTATCAACATAAACATACTCAAGCAATTCTAATACATTCGAATTTACTCCTCATAAACATAGTAACAAACATCACAATTATGGCATGTTTTCTACACTAGAAGTCCTAAGAAACACCCACCTTATTGACGAAACAATCGAATTCCAGAGGAATCCCTTAATGCAATGCAGCACTCCTTGCTCCTTGCTCCTTGCTCCTTGCCGAAAATCTCCAGAAGATGATGCCCGGACTCCACAAAAAGCACACACAACTCTCTCTCAACAATAGTTCTCTTACAAAATAACCTTTAGTGTAAAAGAACCAAGGAATGAGAGGGGGTATTTATACACCAAATGGAGTGAGATGGAGGGCTAGGATTAGTTGGTTGGTTGTTAAATCAAAGGCTAGGATGCACTAGGGAGTTGTAAAAAAACTACCCACACCTTGAATAACCGCCCATGACTCCAACCCACTTCTTACTCCAACCGGCCAACAAAGGGTGTGCTCTACACGTGTATGCAACATGCACGTGTATGCACAAATCACCCTACAAGAACTTGTACACAATGACAAGTCTAAAAAAGAGATGCTACACATTACATGTTGTAGAAAATAATAAAAGATTAAATTCATGGGCTTAAATTAATTGGGCCAAGATAATTATTTTAGAAGTAAATAAGTAAATTAACATTTGGGCTTTAGGAAAAAAATACTTTATAAAAACAATGCTCTTACTCATCATGTTAAAAATAATAGTCAAAGTACTACACGTGCACACCATATATAAAAATAAATAATCTTTCATATATTTGAAAAATCAGGGTATTACACGTACTACTGCATCTCATACTACAGGTTCCATGCATACAATCAATTTCGTTTAGACTGAGGTGTAAGTTCTATAGATCATATACTCGGCACGATAACAATAACGATAACAATACCAACAGCAATTTCTAGCACAATAACGATAATAATAGTCGGCATGATAGGTCCTAAAATAATACACGATGAATTGGGATACTGCAGTCACTAATCCAATAATAAATCGATAGCACTATCCGACACAATATTTTAGGAACACGGGCCCCATATTTTCGAGTACAGTCACTATATTAGCAACTACCCTAGTCAACCCTTAACCTCAGCTTGATTAACATTCTTTATTCATTTAACATACAATAATGCGGTTAATAAGGAATGCTAAAAAGACGACAAAACAACCCTAAGATCATGCTATATACTCTATACAATTAAATGCACCAAACATAATATTATAGATTCAATTATATATTATTAAACATAAAAATCCATTTCTGGACAGCAGTAGGTTGTTATACCAAAATCAGAATTCTCGTTGCTATGAGATAGCAAATGTGGATCCGTCAGAAGGTCTAGAAACTAGACTCCTGCCCGGTTCCAACGCATATAATTAAGGTACATAAAAGTTGTGATAATATGTGTCAAAACAGCAAACTATACCGGATTTGTGTTCAGCCAGAATTTGTAAAATTATGTTTATACATATGGAACATGACTGAAACAACATTAATTAATTCCAGGAAAATTAGGGAATGTTCTCTAATTTGTCTAGTATCATGCAAAATTTTGAGTCATTATCTTACAGGTAGTATGGTTAAATTAATTGTGAATCAAAGTGTGACAGCAGTTTTTAGGATCTGGAATTGTACGACACAGCAGCAGTAAAACTGTAATATCTCTCAAACTGTAACTCGGAATTCGAAAATCCTGAATGTTATTGGCAATTAGATACTTGGGGCTACATTTCATATTCAGAAAGGTTTTGATTTTAACGAAGTTAACTAGGTCGAAACAGCAAGATAATATTCCGGTCGGCGTAAATTCAGGGTCTCATTATAATTTTTCATGCATAAAAATAATCAAGATGTTATGAATGTTGAGAGAGGTTAACAATCATAAATCACAACAAGTTACCCCTATGTGAACATGGTATTATGATATATAATGTACATAACTCTACTAATTACAATCATCTAATTTATCATTATCAATCACATGAACAATCAACCATAATATACAATCTACAATAGTTGTGTATAATGTTATGAGATGAAATGCAACAATAGTTCCCTATTCTTATATTCAATAAGTAACTACATGAATGCATGTAAGATCTATATACATTAGAAGCAAAAAGACGATACGAAGTCAAGACTACTACTTGGATTCGCTCGTGTAAATCCGTAGTATCCCAACGATAGATAACAATAACAATATATGATATTCAATATGGATCTACTTGCGGGAGTCAATAAATAATCTCGAATACGATACAATAACTATTCGAGAAGAAATGACTTGTCTTTAGATGACGTTAGTCAATCCGGATATAGGGAATAACGGGATCGGAATCCCGACAGCACGGCGACGAGCAAACGATCACGATGATCACGATCGGGCACGGATCTCGTTGATCAAGATGGTGATCAAGATGAAGATCAATCGAATCCAACGTCCGATGTCGAACATAAAACATATAAGAATTAGAAAAATACCAAAAGAGTAAATATACCATGATTGACAATTTGGTGAATGAGAACAAAAAGTGGATCAAATGTTTAACTCACCAAGTTGACGATGGATGAGACGATCAAGGGCCGAGATCAAGTGGTGATCATCAAAGAAGCTTTTGTTAAAGATCAAAGAGAACTGACGGCAGGGCAAGGCTTGGGGAGAGTCGACGGTGGCGGCGGGACCGACGGCGGGTGGCGACGGCGCAAGGGAAACAAGGCGTAGCTAACTATGGTGGTGCACAGGGGAGGTAGTCAATGGCGGGTGCAGTGGTGTAGTTGAGGGAGGAAGAGAGACGGGGCGGCGAGAGCGAGATGGTGAGGTAGGCGGCGATGGTGCTCTGCGGTGTCGACGATGAGGAGCGTCGGGGTAGTAGCGAGCGGGGCTGACAGGGGTGAGGTGATTTGGCGGTGGCAGGGGAGTCACAATGGCGCGCTGTTGTTGGGGCTGTGTTGCGGGATGCTGACGATGGGGGCGAGAGGTGGAGATGGCGAATGGTGGCAGGGGGCGAAGTGGAGAAGATGAACAGTCGGTGCTGTGGTTTGGGGGTTGAGCAGTAAAAGATGAAAGGGTTAGGGGGTAGGGTTACACAGGGAAGGGGTTGGCGGCTGCTGTTGTTGGGTTAATTAGGGTTAGGAGTTAATTAGTAATAGGGTTATTGGGTAATGGTATTTAGGTGGGTCTAAACAGGCTTTAAATGGGTTTGGGTTGGAGTTAATGGGTATTAGGGTTTATAGGGTATAACCCAATAGGAAATAATAGGATTTACAAATAAAATAACCAATAAAAAAAATATTGTTTATAATAAAAATGTAATTGACATTACAAAATAGAATTTATTTAAAATACGACAGATACAGTTAGTAAATAAAAGTGGATTTTTAATAACCAGTCCAAAAATAACAATAATAACAATAATAATGGCAATAATAATAACAGTAGTAGTAATAATAACAGAAATTATTTGATAACAAAAATAAGATTTGTATTACAATATAAAATTCATGGAAAATAGTTACAATTAAAATTATTGATCGAAAATAGGTTTTAATAGGAGATCCAATAGTACAATTTGACAAAAGAATTTGAAAACCGAGAAAAAATAATTTGCGGAAATTTTAAATACAGAAAATACACAAAAATAAGTTTTGGGGAGAACAGGGGTTACAGTAACAAGATATCAAATTAGGATTTGTCTCTAGATCTATATAAACAATTGTAACGGCTCATAGATCCATGTGATTCTATTTAGTGCCGAATAGAAGAAGATAGTACTTCATAGAGAAGGGTGAGAGAGTTCTCCATTGTAAGCAGCATCAAGTTCCAATAGGCTTGAGAGAGAGACGTGGTGAGAATTGTAATATTCTTGTATATTCTCTAGTTGAAATAATATTCCAACTCTTCCTCCCCCGGATTAAGGCAAAAGCCCCAACCGGAACAATTCTTGTGTGCTTTGTGTGATTGGTACGATCTAGTTTTGCTTGGTGGTTTGTGTGGATTGTGTCGAAAACTCAACAAGATCCTCATAATTTCTAACAAGTGGTATCAGAGCAATCAGGTTCGTGAGTTTGTTTGAGTTTCTTGGAGATGGCAGATCAAAAGACGAAGATCAAGCGGTTTGACGGTAGATAACTTCAATTTATGGATGGTGGACATCTTTGTTGTTATGGTTCAAAAAGACTTTCACCTTGCCCTAGAAGAGAAGAAACCAACCGACATAAAGCGGGAGAAGTAGGATGAGATTTGTTTGAAGGTCTTGAGTTTAATCCGGTTGCAATTGGCGGACGAAATCAAGTGTAATATTCTTGAGGAGAAAAGTGCGGCGAGTCTGTGTGTGAGACTCAAATCTGACTACTCGGGGTCGTCGTTACTAGATCAGACGTATTGGAAGAAGAAGCTATTTAGGTTCTCAATGAAGGCACCCATCTTCAAGATCATATTGTGGAGTTCAATAAGGTAATATCTGAACTGAAGGCGATTAACGCTGATGATCTTAGCAAAGAGGATAAAGCTTTCAACTTGATTTATTCACTGCCAACTTCTTATGATCACTTGATAACTACCATGCTCCATGAAAAATCAGCCAAGGAGACACTTACTGTAGCCGAGGTGATTAAAGGTCTGAAGGAAGATGAACTAAGAAAGGAGACTCATAAAGGAGGGTCTATTTCTTTAGGGTATTTTGCGGTGGATGGTGATACTTTAATTGGAAGGGATGCAGCACATAAGGGTAAGATTCGTTGCCATTACTGTAGAAGAGTTGTGCATTACAAGAGAGACTATCGCAAGTGGTTGAGTCAGAAGATTGCTACTAAAAAAGGGGAACAAGCCCATATAGTCAGTGCAACTGAGTCAGATAATAATGACGATTATTGTCTTCTTATTTCAAGTTCTTCAGATGTGGATTCAAGTTGGTATCTTTGATTCGGGAAGTTTTTCTCATATTTGCTCCGAAAGGGGGATGTTTTCTACTTACAAGTCATCAACAGGCCGTAGTGTGAGAACGAGGAGTGGTGAGATTTGTGAAGTAGTGGGTGAGGAAACTGTTGAATTGGAGACGCCAGATGGTAAAGGGTTCACACTAGAAGAGGTCATGCATATTCCTTCGATACAGCAGAATCTTATATCCTTGGGTACTCTTGATACTCGTGGCTACAGGTACACAGCTCGATGTAGGGTTTTGACAGTTTGGGATAGTCATCGTAAATGTAGAGTTTTGACAGTTTGGGATTGTCGTCGTAAGGTAATGAAGGGTAAGAGGGAGATTGGGCAGGGTCAGCACAATCACTACCAGCTTTGTGGGAGTAGAAAATCTCGGCCGTGTATGAAAACCTATTGTTCCTAAAGCATCATCTAGTAAGCTGTCACTTGAATTACCAATGCGAGACTGCAACGTTCGAATACCGTTGGAAGGTGGAGAGAGCCTTGATGTAGATGGAGTTCGTGTGGAGGGTAGCACCTCCATGATTACATCTACAGTGGTGTGCCCTTGAGGGGGGCATACAGCTGGAGGAAAACAGGTGGAGATTTGTTTAACTAGCAGGAGAAGCCATATAAACATGTTGTTTACAAAGCGGAGAAGAAAGGTCTAGAAGAGTTTTAAATCACACAGATATGGATTCATGCGTATACAATCCAAGGTGGAGATTGTTGTGTTTATGTCTTGCATACGATGTTGGATAACGGAGTGGAAGCGGGATTGTTGGGATCGAGACGATTGGAAACAGAGTGGAAGCGAGAAATAGTCAGCGGCAGCAACAGCAGAAGTTGCGGTCAACCGTCCCTCTTGTGCGGTCGACCGTCCCCTGCACTAAGTTTTCCAGAAAGGAGGACAGTCGACCGACTTATTGGTGTGGTCGACCGTTCGCGGCGCTGATGGGTTTTGGACTTGAGTCTGACTGATTCGTGAAAAGCCCAACTTGCTCTTCAAGTTGGATCGTGTGGCTCCTATCATAGGGTTATCTTTTATGTACTTTCCAGTGGCTATTGACAAGATATCAACTTAGAATTTGTCTCTAGATCTATATAAACAATTGTAACGGCTCAGAGATCTATATGATTCTATTGAGTGCCGAATAGAAGAAGAGAGTACTTCATAGAGAATGGTGAGAGAGTTCTCCATTGTAAGCATCATCAAGTTCCAATAGGCCTGAAAGAAATCATGGTGAGAATTGTAATATTCTTGTATCTTCTCTAGTTGAAATAATATCTCGGTTCTTCCTCCTCCGGATTAAGGCGAAAGCCCCAACCGGAACAATTCTTGTGTGCTTTGTGTGATTGGTGCGATCTAGTTTTGCTTGGTGGTTTGTGTTGATTGTGTCCAAGACCCAACAAGATCCTCATAATTCCTAACAACGTTTTCTGTAAGCACTTGAAATTTCAATTTTATCTGTTGAAGTTCTGGTTTGGTTAAAACTTAAAAAAGATGAGCTCAGGCACCATTTAGTATCATCAATACAAAAATGTGAAAATTCCTACCACTAAGCTAAAACTTCGAAGTTGGAGAAAGGTCGAAAGAAATTGCACTTGTGGGCCGAGACCTGAACTATACGCAGCGGTATTTTTTTTTTAATCCGCATTTAAATTGAGTAGCCAGTTAAATTCGAACCTGGGTTGCTCTGATACCATGTGAAAATTCCTGCCACGATATTATATTATATTAGATATTGGTTTAGTCCCATATTGGTTATGTATCAGTTTAGTCTTCCATTCTCTCCTATATATAGGAGCCAATTGTATTCACTTTATTCAATAAATAAAAGAATATTTTTCTATCGCTAATTCTAACATGGTATCAGAGCCTATAATACAATAAAGTCTATACTAATTTGATCCTCGTTATCGATGTGGAGTGATTTTCGTCTTCATCGGAATCACTCCACCTCCCAACAGCTCTCTCCCGATTGTGATCAAAACCCTAATCTCTCCCAAAATCCTAGCCGTCATCTAACAACAAGATCCAAAATCTAGCCGTCACAATTTCTCTCTCCTCTTTCTCTCTCCCCGACTGATTTCCCACCTGATCAAAAACCCATCACTATAGCATCGTCTTCTCCGGCCTACTCCTGGCGCCTCCTCGTCTCCCAACCCCATCGCCGCCCTCCAATCGCGATCCCCACCTCCGGCGACCCTCTCCACGTTGCCAGTTCCCCCCCCCCCCCCCCCCCCCCCCCCAATCGCGGCAACTTCTCTCCTCACCGTCGCTCTCGATTTCTTTCCAGATCTCCTGCTGAGTCGGGATTCTTTGATGGGTCTCTATGACTATCTGCCTAAGTTGACTATTAATTTGAGTGAAAAGGGATGCAGAATATATTAATTTGCAAATTATGATGATTCTGTTGTGATAGGGAGGAATGACAAATCAACTCCGTATCTATGATCTTCATCCTCATATTAATATCATCACAAAATTCTTTTCTTATACGTTGGCTATAGAGCACATTAATGATGCAACATTGAGAGAATGATAATGCACTATTAATTGTTAACCCAAGTCAGCCTTCTAAAACGATCTAAAAGAAGTTGGGAAAATATTCTATCTGCCTATGACTATAATATTCTATCTGCCTTATCGTCAAAGATATAAATTCTGCTGCAGAAAATATCTTTGAACTATAATGTTGACAAACGAAATTGACTAGTATAAGATACACAACTTGCAAAACAACAATAAACTGAACAAATCAAAATCATGAGTTCATGATGATCCATCATTTTCATTCTCAGCATCAACTCATACATAATTTTTTTAAGGGGTAAAAAATGTTAGACAACTTGCAAGGTACATGGGCTGCATGTAGTACGTAATATAGCATTGCACTGCAGCTCAATAGGATACGTATCAGGAGCAAATATAATTCTTTGAAACTTGATACTTCAGAATTCTAGTGTAGTGACAGAAATTTCACACAGTATTGTAGTTACCCAAGTTCAGATTTAATCGAGTAGAAGGTAGATCACAATTATTGTGTAAAACTGATATTAGTTACAGACCTTTATAAGAGTGGCAAAGAGAAGGCTTCAACCCCTGAAACCATTCAAGTTGGGTGTTCAAAGAGTAATTAATATATTCTGCAACCCTTTTCACTCAAGCCAACCTTCCAGATCTCCTGCCGATCCATTTCCTTTGCTAAAGAAAAGTTATGACTATCTGCCTAATGATACAATGAGAAAGTATTTTTTATGTTGTGCTTTGTAGAATTCATAAGAGAAGATCATCTCATATGGCGTTGGTTGGGCTTAGATCTCATAAATGGTTCAAACAGTTATAGGTCGACTTACAACAACAGATTCTGTATCATCCAAGACCTCAAACGAGCTGCCCTTCTAGAAGAGGTGGAAGGTTCTAGTTGCTTAAAAATGCATGACGTAATATGTGGAATGGCTTTGTGGATAATATCATATTGCAAGTCCGGGAGAAAGTGGATAGTTTCCTCTGACTCGGTAAAACCAACAAATTGAGTCGATAGTCAATTAATATCATTGCATTTTGTTGATATTAAAAATGCAACACAACATCCAGCTGCCGGCTATCCTAACTTATTCGCTTTATTTCTTATGGATTGTCAGTCTCAAAACTTCTCCGCTCTGACATGCCTTTTGCTAACATGTTTCTTTGTTAGACAACTGACAATCCATAAAAAATAAATTAAGATAGTCAGTAGCTGAATATTGTGTTGCATTTTTAATATCAACAAAATGCAATGATATTAATTCACTATCGACCCAATTTGTTGGTTCTCCTGAGTCAGAGTGAACTATTCATTTTTTCTTTTCCCCGGACTCGCAATATGATGTTATCCGCAAAGCCATTCCACATATTACGTCATGCATTTTTAAGCAACTAGAACCTTCCACCTCTTCTAGAAAAACAGCTCGTTTGAGGTCTTGGATGATACAGAATCCGTTGTTGTAAGTCGACCTATAACTGTTTGAACCATTTATGAGATCCAAGGCCAACCAACGCCATATAAAATTATCTTCTCTTATGAAATAATCTTCCGACCACAAAGCACAACATAAAAAACACTTTCTCATGGTATCATTCGGCAGATAGTCGTAGCTTTTCTTTAGTAAAGAAAATGGATCGGTTCCTTTGCGCCACATCTCCTCAATATTGAATGTGCTAATGAAATGTAGTGCAATTTCCCAATCACGCCAGGTTATGTTAAGAGGACATGACACGGGCAATAACAATGAGTGCAAGTGGCAATCCACCACATTTGTCAGCTACTGCCTTCGCATATTTATTCGCCTTCTTATTAGATTCAATAACTTTTTTCGCTTCACCAACATTCTCGAGGAACAATTGTCATGCTTCCTCTTGCTCCAAGCACTTGACTTCGATCTTCTGGCTGTTTGCTCCTCTGAGGCAAGAGATCATTTGGCTGTAAACCTTCTCGGATCGTGTTGTGATACCACCTTGGGGCAAGGTATATTGTTGTTGTTGTTGTTATTAATAGAAAAGTGTATGCCTAGCTTCTCAAGTTCAATGTATTCCCAAATATCATCAAAAAACAATAAAATCTTCTGTCTTCAAAATCCTGCAGAGGGACTTAACCTCGTTCTTCAGTTGCAGCAACAGTGTTCAGTTGAAATCCTATATTCTCAGGAATTTTATTTTGAAGGTTGTAATAATCGAGTTCCTGCGAAGAAACTACAGCCCAGATGACAATCAAATCCAGCATCGGCAACGACATGATGACCTTTGATTCTTTTGAGAAGGGAAGTCTTACCGACCCCTCCCATCCCAAAAATCCCAACCATCCCCACTCCAGCATCTTGAATATTAGCGCACTTTGTCTAAAGATGGTTTGAATGGTTGCTGAAGCTTCGGACATTGTTGGCATCTTGTTGAGAGGCGAGACCAATCTCTTGGTCACAAATTCCATTTCTCTTTCACTAGTTATGAGATGTTTAATTTGGAGGGTCATTTTGGTTGCTTCCTTGCTAGTTATAGGACATCCTGCTGAGTATCCCTGTTAATTTTGCAAAAATTCGATGATTAAGATTCAGAAATAAAGAAGAAGATAATTCCATATAGAAATATATAACAAAGAATTGTTACTGCAAAATGTCCCTGTCACTACACTGTGGTGGGTGTTAGAGACTAGTATTTGTATTTTAACGGTGACAACAAAAATTACAGCGTAGACCTTCGAAGTAGTGTGGCCAATAAGGATACCCTAATTTATACCAGAGTAACTGGATTACCTTTTAGCACCAAATCTCCAACAGATTGTTCCGAACATCAAATAAATAATGACAGTGTAGAAGAAACGGACAGCAGTATATTGAGGGTTTCTCCAGTAAGACAAATTCTGCTTCCAAAGGCAAGCAATATATTGGGAAAAATATGACTCTGAGTACTTGGTTGGAAGGCTAAGCTCTTCAGATTCGGTGTGCGGTCTGCTAAGATTTTTCACCAAGTCCTTATTCTGTCTGTAAAAACAAACAGGTTTAGAAAATAAAAGGTCAAGATTTTTGGCATTGCAGGAGTAAATCCACATACCGAAATAGTTTAGAAATAGTTTAGAACTACGGTAGTATTCTGCAAAGTCCAGTCCAAGACGAGTTTCCATTGCAGGACATGTAACCTCAAGCATCCATGCAGCTGGGTTATAATCATCCTTAATTTTTGGAACCCGAGGAATTGCCTAAAAAACATTCAATGAAATGTATCTAAGCAAAAGCAGAATGTTATTTTGAAACAAAAAAGGTAGCACTTAGCAGACCAAACGCTAAGATCAGAAGTTACCTCAAAGAAGTCTACTAGCTGGCAAGAATTGGAGCCCAGTGCGCCAGCATATATAAGCTGTCCTCCACGCTTCATAAATAAAAGCTGAAAATATATAAGAGGGAAAACTCATCATCCAAGAAAGCATGTTCCTAAATCATAATTCTTAACATGCTCAATTCATTTATACAAGATATAATGCTACTACAAAAAATGGTATTCAGGACCTTGTGTTTTGGTTCAGACCATTTACGTAACATATATGCAACTAATTAGTTTGCCAAAACTAGAAAATATATACATATAATTTTTTCTTAGAATGCACCTCAAACAGCAATAGATGCTAAAATAAATAACATATTTATTTCTCCCAATCAACAACAACAACAAAGCCTTTTTCCCAACTAGTTGGGGTCGACTACATGAATTCTGGTTTTCCATTCTGCTTGGTTTAGCACAATATCTTCTGTAAGGTCACAACCTATCATATCTTTTTTTACCGTTTCCACCCAAGTTTGTTTAAGTCTTCTTCTACCCCTAACTCTACCCTCAATACTTATCAACTCACTCTTTCTAACGGGAACACTACTAGATCTACATTTAACATGTTCAAACCACCTGAGGTGATTCTATCCTAACTTATCTTAGATTGGAGCTACCTTTAGCATGTCTCATATATACTCGTTTCTAATTCTATCCTTCCTTATTTTACCACACATCCATCTTAGCATCTTCATCTCCACTACACTCATTTTTTGGACATGTTGTTTCTTTGTTACCCAACACTGTGCTCTATATATCATTGCTGGTCTAACAGCCGTCCTATAAAATTTTTTCTTCAACTTCAAAGGTATATGTTTGTCACACAAAACACCACTGATACTTCTCCACTTAAGCCACCCTGCTTGGATCCTATGTATAACATCTTAACAAATCTCTCTATCTCTTTGTATAATCGAGCCTAAATATCGGAAACGGTCTCTCTTAAGTATCTCTTGGCGATCAAGCTTCACTACTTCCTCAGTTGTGTTCCGAATATCACTAAAATTACACTCCATATAATCTGTTTTAGTTATGCTTATCTTAAAGCCTCTAGCTTCTAAAGTTTTTCTCCATAATTCTAATTTTAGCATTGACTCTAGTCTCGTCCACTAAGACAATGTCATCGGCAAAAAGCATACACCAAGGCACCTCATCTTGTATTCATCGCGTCAATTCATCCATAACCAAAGTAAAGAGGTAGGAGCTTAAAGCCGAACCTTGGTGTAAACCTAATGTAATAGAAAAATTGTTGGTCTCTTCTGTGGTTGTTCTAATTGTGATCGTTGCCCCTTCATACATATCCTTAATTACCTCAATATACCGAATAGTTACTCTTTTATTATTTAACACTCATCATACAATGTCACTAGGGACTTTATCATATGCTTTTTCTAGATCTATAAAAATCATATGTAGATCTTTCTTATTCACCCTATATTTTTTCATAAGTTTCCTCAGTAAATAAATTGTTTCCACTGTTGACCTCCCAGGCATAAACCCAAACTGATTCTCACACTGTAGTTTCTAGTCTCAGTCTATGTTCGATCACTCTCTCTCAAATTTTCATCGTATGACTCATTAATTTAATTTCTCGGTAGTTTGAGCAATTTGTATATCTCCTTTATTTTTATATATAGGTACTAAAATACTCTTTCTCCATTCATCGGGCATCTTCTTAGCCCTCAAAATTTTATTAAATAATTTTGTTAGCCAACCCACTCCTACATCCCCAAGACACTTCCAAACTTCAATGGGTATATCATCCGATCCTAAAGCTTTTTCTATTTTCATCCTTCCAAGAGCATTTCGAACCTTCGAGGTCCTAATTCTACAGAAAAACATATGCTCTCGACTCTCCCTCGAGTCTTCTATATTTACGTTGCCCACAACCTTTTTATTTAATAACTTCTCAAAGTAATTTTGCCATCTTTCCTTAATTTTCTCATCTTTTACTAATACTCTTGAATTCTCGCTTTTAATACACCTAATTATATCCAGATCTTTTGTTTTTCTGTTTTTTTATTTAGCAAGCTTATAAATATTATTTTCTCCTTCTTTTGTTTCTAATTTTGTGTATAAATCATCATAAGCTTTTTTCTTTTGCATCTTTTACCGCTTAACTTTTTTTCGAACGATTTTATATCTCTCCAAATCCTCTTCATTTCTATTTTTTGCCATATTTTGAAGATTGATCTTTTTCTCTCTCAATATTTTGGAGTTCTTCTTGCCACCACCATGTTTCTTTATTTAGCAACCCTCTACCTTTAGATTCTTCGAGTACCACCTTTAAAATTTCTCTTATGTACGTAGCCATTTTAGTCCACATCATATTTGTCTCCCCTTCGCAATTTCATGATGCTCCTTTAAGGACTTTATCTCTAAAAACTTCTAGTTTATCTCCCTTCAAGTTTCACCACCTAATTCTTGGGTTCCTAGTCTCCTTCCCTGCACATATACAGTTTCCCTTACATCCAATACCATTAATCTATGTTGTGAGGTTAAACACTCTTCCGGTATAACTTTACAATCTTTACATGTCAAACGATCTACCTTTCTAGTGATGAAAAAATCAATCTGACTCCTATTTGCCCCATTTTATAAGTTATCAAATGTTCCTTCCTAATTCTAAAATAAGTATTTGGTAGTATAAGATCATACAAAGCCGCAAAATCTAATAGAGCTTCTCCACCAGCGTTCTTATTTCCAATTCCATGTCCCCCATGCACCATCTCATATCCCATTGTATCTTCTCCTAAGTGTCCATTGAAATCTCCTCCTATAAATAGTTTCTCACCTAAGGGTACTCCTTGAATTAATTCATCCATATCTTTCCAAAATATATTTTTAGCTTGTGCATCTAATCCTACTTGGTGTGCATAAGCACTAATGATATTAATTATGTTTTCCCCTAATACAAGTTTAATTTGTATTATTCTATTTCCTTTCCTATTAACTCCGCCATTGTATATCCCAAGCCAGGAATCCGGCCACAAACCGGGTAAGGAGGGTTGCATTAGGCAATTAACCGCCAGCATAAAATTTTGTCAAATCTTATGAACATGAATCCTAATAATATTTATTTCTCCCACATTTTATGAAAAAATAGTTCATAAAAGAAGGTTCTGGATGCTACTAAATGCAGCCACATATTCTACATATTAGAGCTCTGCAAGGAACTGCCACTTTGATATTTTTCTATAAGCAACCCACAGAAGTCAGTTATGATAGGTTGCAGCTCAAAAGAAAAGAGTATCCTTGAGCCAGGAAAAAAATGGAGAATGATAAAGATTTCAGAAAGACAATATGCAATAATTTTCAAGAAAAACAATCAAAACAAACTTTTTACGAAGGAGGCAAACCTCATCAAAAGACTCAAAAATGCCTATGCTTGGCTGATGAATTGTGCACACTATTGTCCTCCCAGTATTCCCAATATTCCTTACAGCTCTCATGACAATCGCTGCTGACCTTGCATCCAATCCAGAGGTCGGTTTATCCATAAAAACAATTGAAGGATTAGCAACAAGCTCAACAGCAATTGTCAATCTTTTGCGCTGTTCTGTGGATAGCCCACCAACCCCAGGTAGGCCAACAAGAGCCCCACTTCTATAAAGCACGGATACTCTGCAAGGAGTCGCGTACCAAGTATCCGATACGTATCGGACATGATACGCGTACGATACACGTCTGATACGTATCCGATACGTATCGGGAGTAATTAAAAAATAGAAAAATAAAAAAAATATCGGATACTCTTCCGATACGCGGGGATACGCAGCCGATACGGCGGGATACGTCGCGGATACGTTTTTGGTTTTTTTTCTTTCGGCCCGGCCAAAGCCCATCTTTCCCCTTTTTTCTCTCTTTCTCACCCTGATCTCTCTCTCACCCCGATGTACGTATTCGAAACCGTAGCCCTCCTCTCTCACCCCGATCCTCCTCTCTTACCCCGACCGAAACCTTAGCCGGCTAGCCCTCTTCTTCCTCTCTCACCCCGATCGGCAATCGAAAGTCAAAACCCTAGCCATTGGCCCTCTCTCTCTCCATCTCTCACCTCGATCGAATCTCTAGCCCTCTTCTCTCTCTCTCACCTTGATCGGCAATTGAAACCCTAGCCATATCGAAATCTCCTCTCTCTCTCTCACCCTCAGATAAAGCCTAAAGGTACTTTTAAATTTTTAATTTTTAATTATTCATTTGTTATATTGGAATTACTGAATTAGAAATTGTTATTAGAATACAGACTTTAGAGTGCAGATTTTCAGTTATTTATTTGTTATTAGAGTGCAACCTCAAGTAGCCTGAGAATCTGAGATTGAAATTTTTTGCCGTAATAAGTCACTTTTCAAAAATGATGAGTGAATACTTCTCTGGAAATGATGTATGTTTGGGGATGCATTGTTGTGGTCGATACAGGATCATTTTAATGATGTATGTTTGGGGATATATACAGGATCATTTTAATAAATGTGTGGATGCATTGTTGTGGTCGAACTTGATTGTGGCATGTAAATAATGAACTGTTGTAATAACCACACCACAGGAGCTAGGAATTTAAAGTATTAGGCTACACATTCAGTTTTTTTGCCATAATTTAGTTTTCTGTTGATTGTATTTTTAATTTAAATGAATGAAGGAACTATATCGAAAGATATAAATGTTAGTTAATTAGACATTTAGACTAGATTAGACTACTAGATTAGGGATTGTTAGTTTGTTACTAGAGTGATTCTCATTTCTCATTTCGTAATGTTAGTTTGTTACTAAAGTGATTCTCAATTTCTCATTTGTTACAGATTAGGAATTTTTACTTGTTAGTTAGTTTATATCATATTTAGTAATTAGTAATGTTTTTGAGAGGATACTAGAGTGATTCTCATTTCTCACATACCATACCGCTTCAAAAAAATATTACAAAAACAAAATAACATTACATAATTGTCATAAATTTAACAAATGGTATTCATGAACTCCTTGTAAGTTATCCCTATATAGGCCTCTTTCTTGTTGTCATATTTTTATTAATGCAATTTTATATTATCTGCGTATAACTTAAGGAATTCAATTTTTATTTATAATATATATTATTAATTATTAATTATTTATTTTATTTAAGCGTATCCTAACGTCCCCGTATCCTAGTTTTTGAGAAATCGACGTATCCGCGTATCCGATACGTACAGTATCGGATACGCGTACGGCGTACCCGTATCCGTGCTTCATAGCCCCACTTAATGGTGTCAGCTCTACAAGTTCCATCACCTCTTCTACAAAAATCTGCATCGGTATGAGCAAGAATTACAATGGAAAGATAAACTGGAGACATGCATAAATGAGGTGATGTGTCTGGAGTTTTATCTACCCTTCGAGTCATCAACATGACTAACTTAATCAGAGCCATGCTGAGTACAGTAGTGACTCTGACAGTCAAGCAAGGAGAATGGACATCAGTCTGCTCACAGTATCCTGAAATTCTTGCAAATGTTTCTTGGTTTTTTGGGTAGCCAGAAATAGTTATGCTTCCTTCTATATATCCTCCAGTTTTCCGACCAGCTAAAACATCCATGAGAGTAGTTTTACCAGCCCCACTTACTCTGACAAGTGCTGTAAGTACTCCAGGCCTCAATGCCCCAGTCACATTCACCAACAGTTGCACTTTATCCTCTTGTATGCCTTGCTGTTTGAGTTCCTGCTAGCAGTACTGTATAAGGATGAAGAAATTTTTAAAAGTTTTTTTAACGAGCAAGCTTAAGAGATGTTGCAGCATAGACTTACCACGGGCACGTCCACATAATAATTGACGTAGTTGAAGCACATGGAATGAGGGGTGAAAGGCAAGTCCATGCCTTTTTTTTTGTTTGTTGTTTGTTCCTGAGCCTCAACCATGCCATTAAAAACATGATCCAGAGAAACATACGGGTATCCGAAAATCAGTAGACTCAGCACATGATATTAACTAAACTTGGGTAGGGGGGGAAGAATAATTACAAGCTTAAAAAACAACAGGTAATTTAAAAGGGGTTCAAAAAGCCATCCTGAAAAAACAAAAGAAAGATTAATGAAATATATAAGGCCCGACATGGAATATGAACATGTCATCATTCGACTTAGTAATGGTATGTATGAATGTGTGTGTGTACATAATATAGGGCTATGATCCGGTGGAAACTCATTTGGTAAGAAGCATGTGAGAACTTTTTGGGGGACATTAATTAAAAATTCTGAACCGTTCATTTTGGTCTACATGTCTACATTAGTTAATTGAAGAACAAAATATTTGAGATTTGTTTGCCCATGCATTAAAGTGTACGAATTGTATGGCTGAATATCGTTATTTTTTTCTAATGGCATGATGCATGGACAAATGAATTTCAAATGACTTGATTGTAATTTAGTCATTCTAATCAATGTGGATGGTTCCAATCATCTATGTGATGGCTATGCAAGAAGTTCTCACAAAGCTTATCATGAGAACGGTTCTCACTGGATCATCTCTCCTTATATATATAAAGATTAACGGAGGTAGGGGGCACCCAACTTAAGAATTCTACTCGACCAAATTTGTAATAAATGCAAAAGAAAAGTATTATCCATGCCGGCATGCCGTTGAAAATGATCTTCATGTCAAGAAAAAATAAGGGTGAAGAATCATGAGTGGTGAACATATTTTTCCCATGCATTATGTGGTTTCATTTGTTCTATTGCAAAAAACCATTCATTTTGCGTGCACACACACTGATGTAAACTTAACCCTAGGTAGAGAATTTTCAAGAATATTAAAAGATTAAGTTAAAAATTAAAACTACTAATCGGTTTAATGGATTTTCAAGAATTGAGATAAGTTTAACAAGATCGGTTAAAGGTTCACACCTAACAATCAACAATTATACTCGATCGTTCTTAGCATGTAAGATATGCAATAATAATTCGTACCTTAATTAGCAAGCAGAATCACACACATTCAATATTTGTGGACGACAGATAATTCAAATAATATTCTAGAGACGGTAGATAATATCACAAATAAATGGATGAGTCGAAAGAGGTTACCGGGTTTAAAGAAAATTGTGTTGGTTCTCGGGGAGGGGCTGCAGTGGCAAGGCAGCAAGGAGGAGGCATCGTTGTAGGCAGGAGGCGGCGGCTGTGGATGGTGGCAGTGATGGCGGGGAAGCCGCGAGGCTGATGGCGTCGGTGGTGGGGTACGGGATCGATCAGTGGGGGAGGGGGCTAGGTGGTCAATGGTGGTGAGCGGTGAATGGGCGACGTCGGGGTCGGCACGAGAGGTCGTTGGTAGTGGCGTCGAGGTGGTTCGGTGATAGTGGTGGTGGCGTCGAGGTGATTCGGTCGTAGTGGCGGTGGATCTGGCGATGGGTTTTTGGAAATCAAGGGAAGAAGAAGAGAGAGGTAGAGGTGGGGTTCCGGTGAAGGAAAGAGAAAAGGAAGGACAAGGGGAAGTGAATGGCGGCTAGAAAGATAGAGGGTATTAGGGTTAGGGTTTAAAATAAGAAATGGGGATTTAAGGGTGTAGTTTAAAGTTTCTCACAAACCCTAAAACTTTTTTAGGATTTCTCACAAACCCTAAAACTTTTTAGTATTTCTCACAAACCATAATGTTCTCTTATGGTATCACACACACAAGAGGAGAATGAAGAGCAACAACTCTTAACACACAATAATTTTTTAATCAATAATAGCATACCTTCTCATTATTCTCAAGGCCTATATATAGGCTCAAAACAAATCCAAAACAAACCTCTCAAATCTAAAACAAATCTCTCAAACAAATCTCAAACAAACTACATGTGGCTAAATCTCAAAACAAAACAAAACAAAACCGATGTCCTCATCACACACACTTCACATTTTTGGGTCTACCCATTACCATATACGGTAACACATAAAAAAGTAAAGACATCCAATAATTAGGATTCCAACTACAACAACAACAACAACAACAAAGCCTTTTTCCCAACTAGTTGGGTTCGGTTAATTAGGATTCCTACTAGATAAACAAAAATAAGTGAAGAGAATATTTGGCACTAATATAATGAAATTGCATCTAACCTGATAATAAATCTGTCCGTAAATAAGATCTTAACTCAACTACAAGGGCTTCCTCCTTCTCATTCCTCTCTCGGAGTTCTTCTTTGGAAATCACTGCTTGTGGCCTCCCAAGAGCTGTAGGAACATGAAGTTAATTGTTGCAACAAAACCATAATCCTAAAGTGTTTAAAAAGGCTGAGGCGAGCCTAATGTAATGGAAAGTATATAGGAGAGCTTACGATTCAAGCAACTCAAGAAAAAGGTGAAGAGAACGTTGAATAGGACAGTGTAACCGAACAAAGCAGATACACCAATCCAAAACCAATATCTTTCAGTGAAGAAACCATATCCTTTCAGTACTGCCTCACCTAGGGACATATTTTGTATTCCAAATGGCTGCAAATATCAAGTAAGTAACAGCACCATCAGTCTCATCCAGCATTCTTAAAAGAATTTTTAAAATATGAACAGTAGATTACCTAACAGTTCAAGTTTCCAAAGATTATATTAAACTAAACAAAAATTCCTAAGTGAGGTTAAAGCATAATGATAGGCATAATGCATAGCGCTTACTTGTTCCTTTTATTCAGAGCTTTCTCTTTTGAATTAGATTGACCTAGAATATTTTAATTAACAGATACATCTATGCCTACAACAACAGCAACAACAATAACAACTATGATCAAAAAACAACAATAACAACAAAGCCTTTATCCCAAATTTTTGGGGTCGACTATATTCTCCTCCATTCAACTCTCTTGTGGGGCACCTCATTGGTCAAATTAACACATTCCAAATCCTATGGAGAGCTTCTATCCATGTTCATTTAGGTCTACCCCAAGGCCTTTTTTCTCACCTAACTTCAGTCCTCTCAAGTTTCCAATTTGGGGCATTTTATCCAATTATCGGTCTTCGTCGCATGTGTCCAAACCACCTCAATTGATTTTCCCACATTTTATCCGCAATTGGGGAACCTTTACTTTTAACTGTATGCACTCATTTTTTTTTCTTTTCATGTGTTTCCATTCATCCACATTCTAATTTTGGCCACACTTATTTTTGGACAAGTTGTTTTTAACCGCGCAACACTTCGTTCGATAAAGAACGGTTGATCCTATAGTTATCGTATAAAAAATTTCCTTCAATTTCAAAGGTATCTTCTGATTGCACAGTACTCTTGATGCATTTTGCCATTTAACCAACATGATCTAATTATGTGTAACATCCTCCTCAATCTCCCCATTCTCATGAGTCCTCAATGCAAACTACACTTCTACCGATTCTCCTATTTCTACTAAAATTAAAATACATATACTCCATTGTAGCTTACTAATTCTAAATCCCTTAAGACTAATGCTTCTCCCTATCTCTTTAATTTAGAAGTTATGCCTTCTCTTATATCATCAATCAAACTATATCATTTGCAAACAACATGCACCACGAAACCTCATCTAGGTTAATTCATCGATGACTAAAACAAATAGGTATGGACTTAAGGATGACTCTCGGTGCAACCCCACGTAAATAAGGACTGACTCAATCTCTCCTCTACTCATTCTTACACAAGTTACTATACTATCATACATATCCTTAATGACATCAATATAACTATTAGATCCTTGTTTTTTATCTTAAAACCGATGACAAAATCTCCATAGGGACCCTATCATAATTTTCTCCAAATCAATAAGAGTCATGAGAAGTTCAATTTTCTTCTCCCTATCCATCAATCGTCTTAAGGATATTTGTAACTTCCATAGTCAACCTCCCCAGCATAATCCCAAATTGATTTTCCGACATTATTGTTTCCTTTCGTGATCTTTGCCCGATCACACTCTCCTTTAACTCCATTCATTAACTGATAAACTTATCATAAACACCCACGGGGATAGAGAGAGTCAAACATGCCTATTTCAAAGACTTCTAGGAAGTCAGACATACTCCTGTAATATGTTTCGCTAATAGAAAAACCATCATCCGATAAAGCTTCAGTGGGAAAACAAAGATTGCCAGTCAAGTTCAGAGAATAAACCACCAAGTTAATTGATTAACTTTCACTCAGGACAAAATTTTCATAATCAAACAACAAGGAACTTCTGCATAAAGTTTCAGCAGAAGCCAAACATTGGCATTGTGTTTGATAATAAAATATGAGGAGCTCATGATGCCTTCCATAAGTAACTATTCAGAAATACTAACTCAAAATAAAACATTCTTCGCACACTGTATGTACTCCCCCAAGCTAAAGCTAGTCTGACTAACTATTGTAGATAAGATAGTGAGTTTGCAAATCACTGAATATTTGTCAACCAAGAACACGTACATTAAAAAATAGACACACACATTCACAGATTTATTGAAAAATGAACAGAAGCGGACCATCCATCTAGATGATCCATATTCCTTAACGTGTTTTTTGAGCCACCAACATTTGGTCATTCAAGGGGAGAAAAGTGATAGGTAAAAAATATTGCGGTTTATAGAGAGCTTGCTAATTCTTTCTATGTGGAATAAATGGAAAGTTTTAGTCAAGCCCATACATATGTTTTTTTATCGAATACACCTAGTTATGTAAGAGTGTGTGTCCCTCTGTGTAGCTTTAAAATAAAGCTCTGCTTAGAAGGTATGCCTGGGTTAGAGATATCAAACAAGAGAGAGTTTACTAGATAAAGCAAGGTCTAAGAAATCCAGGAAAATTCTCTTCACCTTGTTCCAAGAATGCCCTAAGAGCTCATTAATTGAAATAGCATTTTGAGCGTACGTCAGCGGAGAAATCCAGTATCCCCAAATCCACCATTTTGGGATGCTATCTGTGTAAAGAAAAGATTATATATAAACCACATGTACAGCCAAAAGGACATGAAGATACAATGCAAATGATACGGGAAAAAAAAAACTCAAAAAATTTTGACCTCTAGAAATGATAAATCCTCCAAGAATCATCACAACCAACATAGCAAAGGATCCAAAGATATGGGAGACTATCATATTGCGGCCCAAGGATGCCATCACACGGAAAAGTGCTAAAGACATCTGGTGCAAAACGAAAAGTAGAAGTAACTGCCCTAGAAATCTGTCTAAAGACAACAATATATTTAATAAGACTGCAAAATAAAGACCAACCTTATATTAAAATCAATGAAAAACTTTAACCTGGTTATCTGTGGATCATATCCAACAGAATAGTAAGTAACTCCAACCCATAATGCAGACTCTATAATAGACGTTAGAATGCTTAGGATCCAAGAAGGCAGTGTATAAGTCCAGGGGGGGATAAAAATGCAAATCCCTATGCTTGTAGAGTACTGGAAGTTTTGTCATTAACAACGAAACTTCAGTAAACCCATTGAATAGAATCGTGATTAAAGCAAAATATAGTGCTCCAAGAAAAATTATTCCATCATCTGCGGTGTCACGGTGCATTGTGGTCCGGAAAAAGACAGTCATCGTAATAAGAGAAACAAGCAAAAGCTGCAAATGGAACCAACACTCACATTAACACAAAACTTGATATAAAAGAACATAACTGCAGCCCAATGAGTAAGCTAGCAGATACTCTTACACACGATATGTTAATCCATGTATCTTATTGAAAGAACAACAAATTACATTCCAACAATTTGCAATATAATGAATAAATGACATTAAAAGATGCAATTAATAGTTGAATTAACAAAGTATGTTTTTTTTATAAAGTATTTCTCTTCCCTTTCCTTAACATGGTAAAATTTAAAAATAAATATAAGACTAATAAAATGTGGAGTTTCGCGAAAGAGATTAGCACTTCGTGCATAATTTGAACTCTGGTATAAATATCTTATCCTATCATTTTGGCAATTGTCACATATCTTTTAGATGTTTGAAAATGAAGTCTAGAGTATATCCAACCATCATATCAGAGAAACACTTAAATTAACTTATATGCATCTTTGTTGACTATTAATTAGGGTTGGGCAAATGGGTCGAACCCGTCCGGGTCGGAACCCGAGTAGGGCGGGTTCGGATCGGGTCCAATGTTAACCAGGCCGGGCCGGGCCGGGTTGGTTTTGCAAAATGTCGACCGGCCCAACCCGTGAACCCGTTCGGGTCCAAGCCGGGTCGGGTCACGGTTGGCCCGACTATTTAAAATATTTTTAATTTTTTTTTTAAACTTCAAAAAATGAAAATTAGTACATTTTATATTAAAAGAGTGTGAACAACAAAATTAATTGCTCGCTAGCTATTTATAGCCCACTACATAATTAGCCCACCCCATCCTAGCTATTTATAGCCAACTCTATCTTCCCACTTCTCTCATCTCACCAACGTGGGACTAAATATATTTGGATTTTAAACTTTGAAAATTTTTAGTCCCACATTGGTGAGATGAGAAATATGAGGATGTGGAGTTGGCTATAAATAGCTAGGGTGAGGGTTGTCGAATTGAGTAGTGGGTAGTAATTAATTAATTTTGATGTCCACACTTATTTTTCTTTGATAAATTTTAGAGTATATCTATATGCATATATACTTATATATATACATATATTTTTCAATATATGTATACATATATATACATATATTTGGTACACAAAAAAATTATTTAAAAAAATCAAAAAAAAATTCAAATGGGTCGAATCCACAAACCCGCGGGTCACGGGTCGGGTTCGAGCAGGTTTGAACGGGTATGCGGGTTGACGGGCCGGGTTGAGCGGGTTGGTATTGGAAATTTTCCGACCCGGGTTGACCCAGTCGGGATAACGGGTCCGACCCGAACCCGAACCGGGCCAAGGCGGGTCGGGTCAAATTGGGCGGGTCGCAGGCTGACCCGGCCCGGATGCCATCCCTACTATTAATCCCGACTCAGATAGGCTTATTAAATCTGAAACAATGGTAGAGAGAATTACCTACACTGTTGTCTACGGATATCTTACATAAACTGCAATTACAGAATTTCATCAATGTGTATACTATAGTACTATAGTTCAATATATATATATATATATATAAACTTCTCTTGAACACATTTGTCAACAATACCTGAATAAACTTGAAGACATAAATGAATGAATTCCGTTTCATCAGTAGCAGCTGCCATGCAACATTAGCCTTCAAAAGCTCAAATCTTTTAACACCATAACTAGAATACGAGAGAGCAGCAGGATGGTTATGATGTCTGTTGTATGGAACAGATAATTCCTCAAACAGTCTCTTGCCAACACTATATGAAACAAAAGCTTCTGCAAATTTTTTCACCGGTACAAATTGATACGGACAGTCATAAACACACCAGTACTGCCTCTGATCTTTCTTAGATGTGACCTGGAATGACAATTGAAAGATAATGGCAAGCTTAGAAATAACTCGTGCAATAGGGGGGGTGCACAGGTCAGATCGGGCTGCCTTCTAATTCTACAAGTTTTTATAATCTGCCTGTCAGGAGGTTTTTAAGAGTTTTAAAACCTTAAAAGCCAACTTTAGTGTTCTGCTACCAGGCATGGTTGAGCTGGTTTACACTACAATTCAATGAATTTTAGTTGTTTTCTAGTTACTATAAAAATAATAATTCATTAAAAATAAGAAATTCTTTTCGAAAATGATACTTTTTAAACTTATTCACTACATATCAGAAAGGGGTGTGGATGATCTACAACTTAAATAAAATTATTAGATATACTTCGGAATCCCGAACTTTTGAACGGGTTTGGTTATGAGATAGAACTCAGATTCACTCGGATTCTTTAGGAAAATTTAGTTGAACTAAAGTTTCAAAACACCCTGCCCCACCCAAACATCATGCTCCTAGTGGGTTTATAAAGTTGATGTGGGGGTAACACTCTCCGTTTTGTAGGTTCGCAGTTTGGGACGTGCACAGCCCTACATCAACTAAGATAATCCTTAAGAGTAATGAATTCAATTTTTGATAATAATAATAAAGAAAAAATCATTACTCTTAAGAGTAATGAATTCAATAGATCACCACTTGCAAAAAGTCTGCCACATTTTTGCGTTCGGGACATTTAAATCCCATGGCTGTAAAGAATTCAATAGCAGCATCTCAAGATCCCTAACAAACAATCTGACCTTCGGATATGAGAATAATATCATCGAATAATTCAAATGTTTCAGGAGCTGGTTGCAGCAGAGAGATGATTGTGGTTCCATCAAGCGCACATGTCGAGTTTCTAAGATATTTAATGATTTGATAAGTGGTTGAACTGTCAAGCCCAGTTGATATTTCATCCAATAATAACACCCTAGCTGGCCCTACCAGTAATTCACCTGACAGACAAAAACACATAATATAACATTTAAGACATGAATCCACAAATGTTTAACAGTCACTAGTAACTAGGCACAGATAATCAGAAGGGCAGGCAAAAGGGAAGAGTAAGCATATATCTGGAAGAGCTTACCAGTTGTAAGGCGTTTTGATGTAAAACTAACCCTAAATAGAGAATTTTCAAGATTCTTAATGGATTAATTTTACCAACATGTAATGCGGATCAAAGTTGGAACTTTAAACAATAAATCGGTTTGATGGATTTTCAAGAATTGAATTAAGTGTTACAAACCCAATTAATAATTCAGTTCTAACAATCAATAATTAACTTCCTAAGCGTTCTTAGCAAGTAAAAAATTCAATACTGATTTGTACTCTAATCAAGCATGTGGAACACTCAATCTCGATATTTGTGGTCGACAGTTAAATTGAATAATATAGTAGAGATGATAAAGCAGTATAACACAAATATTTAAAAGTGGAAAGAGTATACCGAGGGTTCGAAGAACGCAGCGTAGATCGGAAGGGCACAGCAACCAAAGAGACCGTACAAGCAGCAGCAACTTCAAGAGCCACTGCCGACGTGGTCGACGGCAACACTGTTTAACGTCGGCGACAGCAGAGGGCGGCGCGAACGATGGCGGCGAAGTCGTCGAGGAGGCAGAGCGAGCGGGGGAAGCACGGCAGTAGGGGAGATCGGGGTGGTTAGTGGTGGAGTGCAGTGGTGGCGGGGTGGTTGGTGATCTTTGGGTTCGGGGGAAACTGAGGAGGTGGTAGGAGGACAACGTGGGGCTAGGGTTTGGTCGGGATCACAAGTGGGGGGTAGAAGACGACGGGGAGAGGGATTATGGAAGGTCGTTGGCGAAGGGGAGAGGATGGGTTGGCAAGCAGGATGTAGGGTTCGGGAGTTGAAGTTGATGATGAGGGAGAGAGGAAGACGACGGCTGATTGAAGGTGTATGATTTTGGGATTTGGGGAATTAGGGTTAGGGATTTGTATTTGGGAATTTGTATTTGGGGGTAGATTTTAGAGTTAATCACTAACCCTAAAATTTTATTAGGATTTATCACAAACCCTAATAATTTGGATCACACTTGTATCACACAACGAGAGAAAGGAAAAGCAAAAACTCAACACAATTTTTTTAATCAAGAATGACATATTTTCTCATTAATCTCAAGGCCTATAAATAGCTCCAAATACATCTTGATACAAATCTCAAAATATTCTCAGAATCTCAAATACATAAAAAAGATTACATATGGCTATAATTGCCGAAAACAAATATGGTACTGAAATAAAATCTAAACAGAATAGATGTCCTCATCATTCTCTCGGGGTGGGAGAGAGCTCGATCCAGTCGAATCAAAACAAGTGATCCTGTCATGGTGCTCCAAAAGATCTAGATCCAGTTGCGGGAGCCCCTCACGATCACTGCAAGTGTCATCCGACTTCGGCTTGTTTTTCCACCTCACCAAATACTTGTGCATACCACCATCTCTTGTGGAGATTATCTGATCATCTAAAATATTATTCAATTCTTCTGTCGGTGGGTGAATAGTATCAGGTAAAGAGGTAAATGTGGGAATCTCACTATTAGGCTGCAGGGTAGGCTCATCTACAAGAAAATTTCTATGGTTGAATTTTGAACCTTCATAAAGTACTAGATCCTCAATATTGAAAGTCTTACTTATGTCAAAACCTTCAGGAAGGTCAACAATATAGGTACTATCATTGATTGCGTGTAGAATCTTAAATGGGCCTGCAGCACGTATGTTCAAGTTCTTAACGGATCCAACAGAAAACCGTTCCGGATGAATCCAAACTATCACCTCGTCACCAATATCAAATGTTATAAATTTCCTTCTAGTATCTGCTATTAACTTGCAGTTAAAATTATTCTCATTAAGTTCCTTGAAAATTTCTCTATGCAAGTCATGAATGTTATGTGCAAATATGGGTGCAGACTCTGTGACTTTGTGATGTTCTAACACGGGTAAAATCGATGGGTTGTCAAGTGACTTGGGAAGGAATGGGTGACTCAGGTATACTCAATGGAGGTAACTGGACAGGCTGAATACAACTGAGAGACTGGTCATCCTCTTTTTCATCAAAGTCATCACTTATATTAGATTCATAGGTAAACTCATTGTCGGGCTCATCAGCGATGACTGCGGTACCCTTTACTATATTGATCCTACTTGGGCGGGGACAATTGCCAGCAACATGGCCATATCTCTTACATTTATAGCACTTAGTGAGAGGATCAATCTTAGAATAGTCACTTTCAGTGTTCTTACCTGTGTTGTCATTTCTATGTTAATAGGAATTTGAAGTACGTTTATTTGGGTAAGATTTGTTAAAGTACTGAGGAGAGGAGTGCTCAGGTCTAGAGGGGTCAGGAGGATTCATTTTAGAGGAATGATCCATCGAATTGCTGGACTTGTAATGAGAACTAGCTTTAAGAAATCCATATCGAGGACTAGGGCGTAGGCTACCGCTATTGAGTCCACATTTCTATGAATTAGCTCGTTCCTCAGATCGGCTCGTAATCCAGCCCTGAACCTAGAGAGAGTGTTCTTCACTCGTTACCTAAAGCATTGCACCGAATAAGGAAGTCATCAAATTTATCAATATATTCTTGTGTGGATTTACTTCCTTGATAAAGTTGGTTCCACGTATGTAGCAATCGGGTGTGGAACAATAACGGTACATATCTCTCAGTAAGCTTCTCTTTCATGGCTTCCCAAGTGGCTATAGGTGTCAGGCCTCAGCCTCTGCAGGCATGTTTAAGATTGATCCAGTGTTGTTGAGCTTTACCCGTCAATTTCATAGTGGCAAATTTAACCTTCGGGACTTCGTTCATGTCAAACCACACAAAGTAGTGGTCTATGGCACGGATCCAATCGAGGTAAGCTTGGGGTTCCATGTGGCCTTCAAACTGGCGAACGCCAGCCTTAACGTTCTTCTTATATTGTTCGTCAGGGTCACGTTCTTGACGTTGATCGTCACGAACATTCCCTTGAGGGATCTGACGATTGGCATGAAGCTCAGGGATAATGGTTTGATTTAACTCCACTTTCTCAAACCTCTGATTGATATTGGCAAGAGTTGTTTAAATGGCAGCTAGGGTAGCGGAGATATCACAGTTGTCCATTTCAGGTCGGGAAAGTCTACCGATGGTTCGAAGAACGCAGCGTAGATCTCGGAAGGGCACAGCAACCAAAGAGACCGTACAAGCAGCAGCAACTTCAAGAGCCACGGCCGGGGTGGTCGACGGCGTCACTGGTTGACGTCGGCGACAGCAGAGGGCGGCGCGAACGATGGCGGCGAAGTTGTCGAGGAGGCAGGGCGAGCGGGGGAAAGCACGGCAATAGGGGGATTGGGGTGGTTAGTGGTGGAGTGCAGTGGTGGCGGGGAGGTTGGAGATCTTTGGGTTCGGAGGAAACTGTGGAGGTGGTAGGAGGACAACGTGGGACTAGGGTTTGGTCGGGATCACAAGTGGGGGGTAGAATACGACGGGGAGAGGGATTAGGGAAGGTCGTTGGTGAAGGGGAGAGGATGGGTTGGCGAGCAGGATGTCGGGTTCGGGAGTTGAAGTTGAGGATGAGGGAGAGAGGAAGACAACGGCTGATTGAAGGTGTATGATTTTGGGATTTGGGGAATTAGGGTTAGGGATTTGTATTTGGGGATTTTAATTTGGGAGTAGATTTTAGAGTTAATCACTAACCCTAAAATTGTATTAGGATTTATCACAAACCCTAATAATTTGGATCTCACTTGTATCACACAAAGAGAGAGGAGAAGAGCAAAAACTCCAACACAATTTTTTTAATCAAGAATGACATATTTTCTCATTAATCTCAAGGCCTATAAATAGGCTCAAAATACATCTTGATACAAATCTCAAAATATTCTCAGAATCTCAAATACATAAAAAAGATTACATATGGCTATAATTGCCGAAAAACAAATATGGTACTGAAATAAAATCTAAACAAAATAGATGTCCTCATCACATTTCTTCTGACCCCTCGAGATCCCTTTAATCATCTCATCGCCCACTGGTGTATCAGCACAAATATCCAGCCCTAAAATCTTTGATTAAGTGAAACTTAGCACTTTAGAAAACTCAATCCCCATCAATAATTGTTTACCAAAAGAAACATGAAAATAAACTAAAACAACTCTGAAAAACCATTAAAATCTAAGATAAGAATTAGGATAACCAATAGCTGGATTAAAAAATAATTGGGTATTAAACCTTCGGCTCACTCAACTAACTTTTTAGTTTCGTTGGACACACTATCACCTACAATGAAATTAAGAAATGACTCACTGATAATATCCAGAAAAATGAATTCTTTGAGAGTGAAATCCAAATTATGATCCATAAAATCATACGAAGGTTTCAATTTTCACCAGATAAACTCAAATTTAACTTGCATCTACTATCAAGAAGAAATATCGCTTATAACCTGTAATGACTCCATAAATAAAAAGATACATGAGATGAATGGATAACCCTATAATGTAGAAAACACGAAAACAACTAATTTTAAAATAAGAATGCAAAAAAAGAAGAATTTGAGCTTAATAAAAACACAAAATAGCCTATTCAGAGACAGGGGAGAGGGGAAAAAGAACGGAGAAAGGGAAAGTGACAGAAATGTTTCTCAAACAAATAAGATCAGCAAATTTTTACTTGAAAAAAAGTTACCGAATATGAAGTTTCAGAATCAAACGCACTATTGGACTATGCATTCTCCATAAGAAATAAAACAAATAAATTATTACTGAAGATAAGAGAGATAGAAATCATTAATCAGCTAGAAAGCATGGCTATGAGGCTTACGTTACTGGTATGGCCACAAATACAACCAGCAGGAAGGCACATGGCATTGCAATTTTGTGATAAGGACACGGGGCACAAGCATTAAATTGTATACTAGAATAGTGTATTGCCGATTATGCACAGGTTTAATTCAAATGACATCCAAGAATATAATTTCAGCTACATAATCAAAGTTACAGATCTACAGTCTATATAAAAGTAATAAGATTTCACCGGTAGTAGTGTAAGAAAGTGTTTAGAAGCTGTCTGAGTGTGCTAAATATAAGTATTAAGGCATGTGAGAAGTGTTAAGACCCATAAGTATTTAGGATAAAATCCCTTTCATAGATCGTTTTGGTACACCCCCCCCCCGTCATTTCAGCTACTTTAACTTCCATCCTATTAATATGTCCTAAATTAGACGAAGGAGGTGGCCTACAATAGAGTTGAGAGTTGAGTGGAGAAGAAGGTTCATGTAGCCGACCCCAAAATTTTGGAATAAAAGGTTATGTTGTTGTTCTTGTGCAGGAAGTGTTACATGTAAGAGGTGACAGTTGAGACATGCGGAGACACTGTTATGGCTTTCTGTTGACCCTAAGTTTGGTGTGCATAAAATGTATCATTTACAACTAATATTTTCAGTTGAGATTTGCAGGATCTACAGAAAAAGGAAAACTAAAATAAAAGATTCAAAGTGATCGGCAATCAAACAAAAGATGCATAAATCAAAGGAGATTGCAATTGTCAATGAAAAAAAGCATGTGCCTTAATCCTCAAGAAAGCTAGCTAAAATTGATTATTTAATTTTGTTTATGTGAGGAGATAATATGTAAAGTATTGTTGATTGATAAATTAGTTTTGGAAAGAATATAAAATGGATTCGCTAAATAAAAGTTGAATCTGCACGTTAGCGGTCGACCGTACAATATGTCGGTCGACCGTCACAACAGTCGACAGCTCATCGTAGTAAAAAAAGATGTCAGTCGACCGGTCATCGCTCGACTTTCGAGTTTAAAGATGAACGATCGACTACACATCAAAGCGGTCGACCGTCAACGTACAGACTTTGACTATTTCGAAAATATCTTTTCATTATTGGAAAGATACATTTCCTCGCACTATAAATTGAGGCGAATTCGCTAAGTATTCTTCATCTATTGCTATTATAATTCTTCTGAACTAATCATTCAATCAACGATCCAAGTGTGTATTGTTTTCTCCAGTCAATATCATTATAGATCTTGAGAGTTTTTCTTTTCTTCTACTTCAGTGAGTTTTGCGGGACTTACTTGTGGAAGCCATGCGGGTGTAGTAGGTCTCTCGACCTGAATTCCGAAAATACAAGGATTTAAAGTACAGTGGAACGCTTGTGCCGAAGAATTGCTACAAGTAGGTGGTGTGGACGTAGACCTGGGGGTCGAAACCACGTTATATCGTTGTGTCTTGCCCACTTGTTCAGTTTGCTTTCTCTACCTCTATCTTTTTACTTTACACATTTTATTTAAATTTTTAATTTCCGCACAATCCCCCCCGCCCCGGTGATTTACACTTTCCATGATAGAAGTGTATGTGCTACGTATTAATCAGTTTCCCTATTTCTATCTAAGATGGAAGCACCAAACACCAACCATACACACATACACACACACAAAAGAGCAACCAAACTGCCACATTTGGCAGACTCTAATATAGATTACTTAAAGATTATTTTAATTATAGAAATCATATTTGGCACACCAGAAACATATGCTTAAGCACCTTCATATTTAAGGAAAAAGAATGATTAAATGACAATCATGTACCTTCAGTATAAACTCCACAACAAGGCATGTGTCTTTGCCATCTAGAGCTAGTGCCTGAAAGAAGAACAGGATAGAAATGTTCTTAATAAACAGCTCCAAATAGCAATAAATTATTTCAGTAATCATATTCAGTTACCTTCATAAATATGTCAAGAACTTCAACAGGTTTTATTCCTACATCTTTCTCTCTTCTGGTAAATTCCATAAGCATATCTACAAAAGTTTTTATGTTTCAGCAGAAGTTAAATAAAGAACATTGCACATGCCACAGGCACACAAATTTTACAAACTTACCATATTTTATACCAACACCCTGACAACGCCCTGAAAACTCAAGAGTTTCTCTAACTGTCATCTCTGCAGCATGCGAATCTTGTTGACTGTCATAAGCTGATGTCCTCTGAGGAACAAACTCTTTTAAGTGTGTCCATTATAAGTGATGTTGATGTAAAACTAACCCTAAATAGAAAATTTCCAAGAATCTTAAAAGATTAATTCTACCAACATGTAATGCGGATCAAAGTTAGAATTTTAAACTGTTAATCGGTTTGATGGATTTCAAGAATTGAATCACATTTAACAATCTCAATTAATAATTCGATTCTAACAATCAATAATTAAATCCCTAAGTTTTCTTAGCAAGTAAAAGATTCAATATTGAGTCGTACCCTAATCAAACATGTGGAACACTCAATCTCAATTGTTTTTGTGGAGGACAGACAAATCAGATAATATAATAGAGATCATAATTGATAAAGCAATATAACACAAATATCTGAAAATTGAAAAGAGTATACCGGAATTCGAAGAAATCGTCAGATCTAGAGTTAGCAGCAACAGTGGCAAGGCAGCGAACACAGCCTGAGAACACCAGCACAACAGCAAAGGCGTCAGTTGGAGGGCTGTTGGGGGTTGCGGGATGAAGTAACAAGGACACGGATTGAAGGCAGTAAGGATTTGCTGTTGGGTAGTTGTAGAGGCAAAAGCAAGGCAATGGAGGTGGCGATGGGTCGGGAAGGCAGTGAGGGAGGTGCGGGCGTGCTGGTGCAGGCAGCGGAGAGTTCTGTCTTGGTGTAGGAAGACAGTGGGTTTGAGGAGCTTTCGGGATGATGGGTTTGTGGGGATCGGGAAAAAAAAGGACAGAGAATATGAATAGGGCATCTGAAGAAGGAGGGGGGGTAGATTTGTTTAGGGTTTCGATGTGACGACGATGTTGGGGGTGTAGGCGGCGGGGACAGGGAAGGGCGAGGGCGACGGAGTTGGCCAATCAGGTTGATGGCGGAGGCGGTCGAAACCAGAGAGGTGGGTTCGATTTTGGTCGGGATTTGGGGGAGGAAGAAGAGGAGGAAGGGGATTAGGGTTTTGGTTGGTTTTATTTGGGAAATTCTTAATTTGGGGTAGATTTTAGAGTTTATCACAAACATTAAAATTGTATTAGGATTTATCACAAACCCTAAAAATTGGATCTCAATTGTATCACACAAAAAGAGAGATGAAGAGCAAAACTCAACACAATAATTTTTAATCAAGAATGACATATCTTTCTCATTAATCTCAAGGCTTATATATAGGCTCAAAACAAATCTTGATACAAATTTCAAAATATTCTCAAAATCTCAAAAATATTCTAATGCATAAAAGAAAGATTACATATGGCTATAATTGCCAAAAACACATATGGTACTGAAATAAAATACTAAACTAATTAGAATTAATGTCTTCATCGTTCTCTTCGGGTGTGAGAGAGCTCGACCCAGTCGAGTCAAAACAAGTGATCCTGTCATGGTGCTCCAAAAGATCTGGATCCAGTTGCGGAAGCTCCTCACGATTACTGCAAGTGTCATCCAACTTCGGCTTGTTCTTCCACCTCACCAAATACTTGTGCATACCACCATCTCTTGTAGAGATTATCTGATCATCTAAAATATTATTCAATTCTTCTGTCGGTGGGTGAATAGTATCAGATAGAGGTATAAATGTGGGATCTCACCATTAGGCTGCAGGTTATGCTCATCTATAAAAAAATTTCTAGGATTGAATTTTGAGCCTTCATAGAGTACTAGATCCTCAATATTGAAAGTCTTACTTATGCCAAAACCTTCAGGAAGGTCAACGACATAGGTATTATCATTAATTGTATGTAGAATCTTAAATGGGCCTGCAGCACATGTTCAAGTTCTTAACGGATCCAGATGGAAACCGTTCCGGATGAATCCGAACCATCACTTCGTCACCAATATCAAAAGTTATAAATTTTCTTCTAGTATCTGCTATTAACTTATAGTTAAAATTATTTTCATTAATTTTCTTAGAAATTTCTCTATACAAATTATGGATGCAGAATGCAAATGTGGATGCAAACTCTGACTCTGTGATGTTCTAACATAAGGGTAAAATCTATGGGTTGTCAAGTGACTTGAAAAATAATGGGTGACTCAGGTACACTCAATGGGGGTGACTGAACAGACTGAATACAATTGAGAGACTGGTCATCCCTTTTTTCATCAAAGTCATCACTTACATTAGGTTCATAGGTAAACTCATTGTCGGGCTCATCAGCGATGACTGCAGTACCCTCTACTATATTGATCCTACTTAGGCTGTGATAGTTACCAGCAACATGGTCATATCCCTTACATTTATAGCACTTAGTGAGATGATCAATCTTAGAATAGTCGCTTTCAGTGTTCTTACCTGTATTGTCATTTCTAAGTGGATATGAATTTGATATAGGCTTGTTAGGATAAGACTTGTTGGGGTATTGAGGAGAAGAGTGCTCAGGTCTAGAGGGATCAGGAAGGGTCATTCTAGGGGAATGATCTCTCGAATCGCTGGATCTATAATGGGAACTAGCTTTAAAGGAATCCATATCGAGGACTAGGGCATAAGTTGCTGCCAGTGAGTTCACATTTCTATGAATTAGCTCGTTCCTAAGATCGGCTCGTAGTCCAGCTCTGAACCTAGAGAGAGTTTGTTCTTAACTCTCTTTACCTAAAGCATTGCACCGAATAAGGAAGTCATCAAATTTATCAATATATTCTTGTGTGGATTTACTTTCTTGATAAAATTGATTCCACGAATCTAGCAATCGGGTGTGGAACGATAACGGTACATATCTCTCAGTGAGCTTCTCTTTCATGGCTTCCCAAGTGGCTATGGGTGCCAGGCCTCGGCCTCTACGGGCATGTTCAAGATTGGTCCAATACTGTTGAGCTTTACCCGTCAATTTCATTGTGGCAAATTTAACCTTCAGGACTTCGCTCATATCAAACCACACAAAGTAGTGGTCCATGGCACAGATCCAATCGAAATAAGCTTGGGGTTCCATGTGGCCTTCAAAATGAGGAACGTCAGCCTTAACGTTCCTTTTATATTGTTCGTCAGGGTCACGTTCTTGACGTCGATCGTCACGAACATTCCCTTGAGGGATCTGACGATTAGCATGAAGCTCAGGGGCAACAGTTTGATTTAATTCAACTTTCTCAAGCCTCTGATTGATATTGGCAAGAGTTGCTTGAATGACAGCTAGGGTAGCGAAAATATCAGAGTTGTCCATTTTAGGTCGGTAAGGTCTAGGGTTTCTAATAGGGTGATTTGGGAGGGATAAGAAAGGCTCGTCAGGATCTGTGATGGTGCTGCGAAGACGCATTCACCAAAAGGGAATAACTAGGGGTCATTTTTTTATTAATAAATCTGAAATGATCTAAAATAAAAAAATAAAATAAAAAACTACACAATCCTAAGAATGCAAAAATTGATGCTTAAATGATGCAAGAACTAGAGTTTTAAAAACCTTCGCTCTGATACCAAAATAATGTAAAACTAATCCTAAATAGAGAATTTCCAAGAATCTTAAAGAATTAATTCTACCAACATGTAATGCGAATCAAAGTTAGAATTTTAAACAGTTAATTGGTTTGATGGATTTTCAAGAACTGAATCACGTTTAACAATTCCAATTAATAATTCAATTCTAACGATCAATAATTAAATCCCTAAGTTTTCTTAGCAAGTAAAAGATTCAATATTGAGTCGTACCCTAATCAAACATATGGAACACTCAATCTCAATTATTTTTGTGTAGGACAGGCAAATCAAATAATATAATAGAGATGATAATTGATAAAATAGTATAACACAAATATTTGAAAATTGAAAAGAGTATACCAGGATTCAAAGAAATCTTTAGATCTAGAGTTGGCAGCAACAGTGGCAAGGCAGCGAACGCAGCCTGAGAACACCAGCACAACAGCAAAGGCGTCTGTTGGAGGGCTGTTGCGGGATGAAGTAACAAGGGCACGGTTTGAAGGCAGTAAGGATTTGTTGTTGGGTAGTTGTAGAGGCAAAAGCAAGGCAATGGAGGTGGCGATGGGTCGGGAAGGCAGTAAGGGAGGTGCGGGCATGCTGGTGCAGGCAGCAGAGAGTTCTGTCTTGGTGTAGGAAGACAGTGGGTTTGAGGAGCTTTCGGGATGATGGGTTTGTGGGGATCGGAAAAAAAAAGGACAGAGAAGATGAATAGGGCGTCTGAAGAAGGAGGGGGGGTAGATTTGTTTAGGGTTTCGATGTGACGATGATGTTGGGGGTGTAGGCGGCGGGGAGAGGGAAGGGCGAGGGCGACAGAGTTGGGCGATCGAGTTGATGGCAGAGGCGGTCGAAACAGGAGAGGTGGGTTGGATTTTGGAGGGGATTGGGAGGAGGAAGAGGAGGAAGGGGATTGGGGTTTTGGATGGTTTTATTTGGAGAATTTTTAATTTGGGGTAGATTTTAGAGTTTATCACAAACTCTAAAATTGTATTAGGATTTATCACAAACCCTAATAATTGAATCTCAATTGTATCACACAAAAAGAGATAGGAAGAGCAAAACTCAACGCAATAATTTTTAATGAAGAATGACATATCTTTCTCATTAATCTCAATGCCTATATATAGGCTCAAAACAAATCATGATACAAATCTCAAAATATTCTCAAAATCTCAAAAATATTCTAATGCATAAAAGAAAGATTACATATGGCTATAATTACCAAAAACACATATGGTACTGAAATAAAATACTAAACTAATTAGAATTGATGTCCTCATCAGATCTTCCCGGACATCTGTATCAAGCTGAAACTATGGTTACATTGCAATAAAAAGTGGAAATATAAAAGTATTCACAGAGCTAAAACAACTCTATTCATTTTAAAACAAGTTATATTAATTGCAACTCTATTCATTTTAAAACAAGTTATATTAATTGAGTTGATAACATCTTAATATCAGAAAATTTGTACAATTCTGTGGCGGGTAGGTGGGTGTGGCGGGTAGGTGGGTGAGGGGACTGGAAGGGCACATGTTAAGCATGTTACACCGACATGACCACCATTAGCACGCATATAAAGTTGGTATAATATTCAACCAAAAAATCTTGCATTGGTCAATTTGAATTCCACAGTTAACAACTAAAAGGAGGAATCTCAGGAAAGTGGCATGAGGAATCACATCGATTGTAGAAGTTCAAGGAAGAATTTTGACAAACATTTGAACTATCTTGATGTCAGATTTAAATTAGGGTACAAAGTGTTGTAAGACGCATGCAAAATACCTGCAAATCAGAACCAAGGCATCCAGCAAGAGCCAAGAGCAAAGTTGTCTTTCCTGAACTTGGAGGACCTAAAAGGAGTGTCATTCTGCAGCACAAAAGTAAAAATGATTTACCAATCATATAGAAAAGGTATATTACTTAATCTGGTGCTAAAAGTTTACCTCGAAGGTCTAATAACTCCAGTAATGTTATCTAGTATTGACAGTTTTGTTCTTCAGCCTGGAAAGACCCTCAATTGCCTCAAGAAGGACTTGACAAGAGACAATTAATGTAGATTGAATAAGTCAGAAACATCAGGTAAAAAGTAAACATAATTTCACGGTAAGTATTCAGTAGTTTCTAATTAGTTCCTAAGTGACGGAAACTGAGAAGTGTATTATAATGTGGTGCATTTTTCCTCTCCTTTTTTTAGCGTGAAGATCGGAATTCCCTACCCCTGCCCCTTTTAGGGGAGAAAATTTCTCCTTTTAGCATCTCTAAAGCCTTGAACATGTGACATCCAAGCCACCAGTTCCTATCCTTTAACCAAACAAGCTTCTCGTGGTTGGTCTATTGTACAAGTTTCTTGCAATCCTACCTCAGTCATATTGAAAATGAAGTTGGGTATTGTGGGCAAAGCTCTGCTACCAACATGAACGTGTGCATCTACTTTCAGATTCTGAAATCGAACCTCGATCTTGGGAAATTCGAGATTTACACTGTAAGAAAAACAAAAAAAAAAGGAAAATTGATCAAGATAGAAAGTAAAAAAATGAAAGGTTAAAATCATCCACTAAGGCATAGATCGTTTAGAAAAAAGAAAAAAGAGCCACAATAAGCCACATGTAACCTGAAAATAACTAACTTAAGTTTTTCCAATACACATGTTTCCAATTCTTAGAACAAAATATGTTTTTCACTCCCTTCATGAAATTTCTATCAATAACCTTAACATATTAGATCAATTTCCATAAATACATTTACGCCAATTACTATCTACCAAAAATGACTTTCATCACAACTTTTGACTAGCAATGGCATCGGGTCGGATCGGGTCGAGTCCTTCACTACCTGGACCAGACCCGGTCCCCTACGGGTCAAAATTGGACCCGACCCAGACCTGTGAGGACCGGGTTCGGTTCTGGGTCCTGTTAAAATATTCCTACTCGTTCGGGTAGGAGCGGGAGCATAAGCGGCGAGTTTAGAATGGAGGAGAGAAGAAGAAAGCATGAGTTTTGGGTTTGGAATATGAGGATTTAGAATTGAGGAGGAATGAGGGGAGGATATTTATTTTTATGTTTATTATTTGGGTTTCTTTAACGGGTTCGGATCCGGGTCGGGTCGGGTCTATTTTGAGCGGACCCAGACCCAGACCCGAAAGTACAACGGGTCCTGTTTTAGGATCCGGACCCGTGTAGACCAGGTTGGTTCCGGTCCAATGTTGGATCCGGGTCGGATCCGGGTTTCAGATATTTATACTAGTGCTATTTTTGACAACTAAACATGTGCTTATTTTTTCAGTTAAAATATAAGCTTTGCCAACTTGACATGTCATAATCTCATCCAATGAAAGATAGTTGAGATTGTGCCTCATCAGGTTGTGCAGTAAAGTTTGCGCAAAAAAGATTGTGACAAAAACACTACCCTTAAAACTAATTGCAAGAAATCACCAATCCGGTTGATCCACATTTCCTAATCAAATCAGCCCCATAAAAATTTTGTCTCACAACCTCACCTAATCCATCTAAAATCAGATAAACCCACTTGTCACTAGATCTAGTTGGTATACGTAGTTATCATGCACTTATACACCATACTTAACTAGTGCAAACTCATAAAAATTCACTCACCCTATCCATCCCTCCCAAACCTTCTACAAAAATTCCTCTACCATTTCCAACTCAATTCTCCAACCAAATCTCACTCACCCATCAAACCAAATTGACCTCATACCAATTACGTCCAATATAACCTCGCCCTATCCATCTAAAATCAAATAAATCCATTTCTCACTAGATCTATCTATACATCTTCAAATATCCAACCCCCTACAACTCAAAATATACGTAGTTATTATGCATCTCTATAAACTCACTCACCCTATCTCTCGCAATCCTTCCACAAACAATCATCTACCAATTCCAATCCAATTCTCCAAATAAATTTATTTTTTTTTAAAACTCTCAAAATACACGTAGTCATTACATACCCACATACACTAACTGAACCACATCCTATCTTTCCCGAACCTTTTCAACTGAATTCTCCTAATGAATTTCAAGAAAATCACTCACGCATCAAACCGCCGCCGAATCCGCCGGAAAAACTCTTCGGAATCCCCGGAGTCCCACAGCAACCGATCGATCACCGCCGTGCGATCGCCGGAACTGAGTCTGGTTACATCGACCACCGCGTACTTCCCCTCGGAGCTCCGCAGCAGCCCCCGCCACACCCTCTTGAGCGTCGGCAGCCTCTCCAGCGCCGCCCACCGCAGCTCTTCCTCATCCTCGCTTCCTCCTCCGCCGCGGCCGCTGCCGTGAGAAGCGGAGCGCGAGAACGCCACCTCGGTTGGCGTCCACATTTCAAAACCCTAACCCTAGGTGATGCAGAATTTGAGATGGGGGGGGGGGGGGGGGGGTCCACATTAAAACCCTAACCCTAGGTGATGCAGAATTTGGGGTCCACATTAAAACCCTAACCCTAGGTGATGCAGAATTTGAGAGAGATTGGGGGGTGGGGGGCGGGTGTATGGTGTATATGAAAGTGGGGATGGGAGGGAGAGTGAGGTTGTCGATCAGTGCAGTGCATTTATGGCGATGATGCTTTACTTTCTCTCTCCTCTCTCTTCATAACTTTCTCTCTATTCACTCTTCGGAGAGAGGGGAGAGAGAGGGGTTAAAACGGTTGGGAAAGTGTGGGTTTATTAGAGCATCTCTAATAGTTTGCTAAATATGCATATTTTTATTTAAAAAAACGTTGCAGTTGTTTGCTAAATATTCATATTTCACATATTTTACGATAGTAGATTGCTATATATAGGAGAAGATATAAGAATTATGCATATGCATATTTTAAATGATGCAACTTCTCTTTGCATCCCTTAAAAAAAAAAAAAGATATATATATATTAATAGTCAGACGCAACATCAAGTTGCGTCCCTTCATTAAAAAAATAAATTTTCGTAATTTAAATGCCCAAAAACAATAAAAACCCTCGGACGCAAAAGTTGCGTCCCTCCATTCCCATGATTGTCGGACGCAACTTCAAGTTGCGTCCTTCAATTTTTGTTTTTTTTCCTTCCGACGCAACTTCAAACTTCGTCTGAGAATACTTACCTATTATTTTTATTAGATTGCTATAAAATTCCTTTCGGCGACTGCGGCAAACTGTACAAATGCTATATGTATATATGCATTTATGCATTTTTTCACAAACACGACTGTGGATGCTCTTAGGTGAGAAGAATGTGCATATGGAAATAATTTTGGCAAGGCCACTCACAATTTTATTACTTATAAATAAATCATCCACAATTTTCTATTTTTATAAACATAACTAGTAATATGGGTCTCACTTCTATACAATGTATTATGTCAAATCATTTTGTCTATAACTTTTCTTCTTCTTTTTTTTTCTTATTAAAATAAAAAAATGAGAGTAATTGAAGGAGATAACTCCCCACTCTTATTCAATCCAATTTCTAAATTAGAATCGTGTTTCTTAATCAAACCTAAAAAATTGCGCAATAATGTATAGATTCTATTAGATCGATTTTCAAAAATAGTTTTATTATTTTCTTATTTTAAAAAGTTACGTGCAATATTGTACAGAGTTATACTATCTATACAATATATTATGCTAAGACCACTTTGATCCAAATAGTTTTTTTCTTTTTTTTTATTTTAAATTTTTATTAAAAAAACACAAATGTAGTAGGTAACCAACACGGTCACAAAAATCTGAAACCCAGAACCGACCAGGATACGACATTGGAGCGGAATCGACATGGTCTATTGCCGGTAGGGTGTGAGTCCTAAAATAGGACTCGTTCATATTTTCAGATTGGGTCTGGGTCGGCTAAGCATGGACCCAACCCGTACTCGGACCCAAACTTGGTCTATTGTGGGTAAGGTCCTGGTCCTCGAATAGGACCCCTTCATATTTTCAGGTCGGGTCTGGTTCAGCTCAAAATGGACCCGACACAGACCCAACAAAAAAAAAACTCTAAACTCCCAAATAAACCGAAAAGAAAAAAAGAAACAAGGAGAAGAAGCAGCAACCCCAACTTCCCACTCCTGCCCGATGCCACCTGATGGGTAACATTTTTTTAACAGGGCCCAGACCAATTCTCATGGGTAGGGTCTGGGTCCAATATTTGGACCAGTAGAGAAGCAAGTCCGGATTCAGTAGTGCACGACCCGACCGACTCGATAACAGTGCTAGAGGCAAACCTCTCATTTGCTCTTTATCCTTACAAATTTTAAAGTAGAATCATATTTGTTAATCAAGCCTAAAATATTGAAATATTGTATACATGTTATTATATATAAAAAATATTTAAAAACTTTGTTATTTTCTCATTTTAAATTTTTTTTGTGTAATATTGCACTGGGTCATACTAGTTAAAAAACAATGTTAATGTGGGTTTCTTGCGCGTTAACTATTTATTTCACGAGCTGCTAGGCAGAAGAAATACCGCTAGTTGTGGCCTCATGGCAGATATATGGAGCTCTTCTAAGATAAACAAGAGTGAGGGAATCGAAAATATATTTACGGAATATGAAGTTTATGAGGCAATCAAGAAGCGAGGACAGGACAAGGCGTCCAGAAGAAATACCGCTAGTTGTGGCCTCATGGCAGATATGTGGAGCTCTTCTAAGATAGACAAGAGTGAGGGAATCGAAAATATATTTACGGAATATGAAGTTTATGAGGCAATCAAGAAGCTGGGACAGGACAAGGCGTCGGGGCCAGGTGGGCTGCCTATATTCTTTTACAAGATCTACTGGCAGATTATCAAGGAGGATCTAATGAACATCTTCAAAGAATTATATGATGGAATCGCAAATCTGGACAGGCTCAACTACGCTTCTATTATACTTATCCCTAAGAAACGGGAATTTAGCATGGCAGAGGACTTCAGACCAATTAGCCTACTAAACGGATCGTTCAAAATAATCACGAAAGTGTTGGCCCAAAGATTGGCACCTAGTCTAGAATAGGTGGTGGCGCCGTCGCAAAGCGGATTCATTCGTGGAAGAGACATCATGGACGGCATAGCTGCCGCAAACGAGATCATATTCAGGGGCAACAAAGGAAAAGCAGACGGATTCCTCCTCAAGTTAGGCGATTTTGTACACTTGCAAATATTCACATCACCTAGTTTGTAACTCATCTTTCTATCCTCTAGTTTGGTAGTTTTTTTGTTATCTTCTAGTTTCTTTCCTATCTCTCTCTCTCACACACACAAAAGGATTTCTTTGCGCGTGCTTTTCAGAGTATTCTTTTATCATTTTCAAGTATTACAGAAAATTGTTCACCCTCAGTTATATATTTAATCTTTTAATATATATTCATTATTCCCAATATACCTACAAGATAACAAAAATATGTATATTACACCTGCAATTGGGCATGGCAAGTTATTTATAGTAGTAACATACAAGAAGCAAAAATTCTGAAAGAACTAAATTTAGACCGATGTCACGTCACATACATGTATGAGAACAACTATCAAGATCGGACAAGCGCTCATAGTCCATAGTCTAGCAAACATCAATGCATTTGAAGTACTCGTTGTGGCATCCAGCGTGACAGTCCTCCCTCGGTCGGCTCAACGGTGGCATCCGTCTACAAACCCTAGAGCAATACCTCCGCTCTTGGTGACAACCAGCCAAACACGGGTCTTCCTTCGGTTGCTGCTTGCTCTATGGTGAAAAACTACTACTCGAACTATCGCTCTCCTTAGCCCCAGCTATCATCACCGTTGGCGATGATGCCATCACTAGAAGCATAATCAGCACTACAATCCCAAACTTACCTGCCATTAAATAATCAGACGTGAGCACAAGTGACTGAGACAGGAGAAAGCCATTAAGGTCTATATAGAGACGAAGGCTTGAATTATTCTCGGTTCATTTTTGGTTGAAGTCACGCAAACGTGGCATCTTGAATCTTGATGTAAATAATTAATTAGTTAATTTGTCTATACTCATTTTAAGTGAACTTAAAGGCTAAACAGGCTCTCAAATTCTTGGTCATGCACATGCGCTGGAGTGTGCTTCATTTATAATTGTGGTCAACCTTTCCTATCCATAAGTATTCATTATTCTCCAAAAATATCTCTAGAAAAATAATGAGCAAAGTGAAGGCATTTAACTGGCTAGCTGCTAGGAACTCTATACTTACAACTCCATACTTACAAGGGATATCTTGTTGAAAAGGAAATGACTAGGACATGCAATTGTGTATTGGTCATGCACATGATGAAACGGTCGATCATTTTTTTTTGCAATGTTCGTATGCCTCCATTGTTTGCAGTAACATTCGACAATCACTCAGGCTGACGAGTGATATTCCAAAGTCCATGCATGATTTGTGGAAAGACATGAGATTTCCAATGTTAGGAAGGCAGATCAGGAACTATGGGATATTGTAGTTCCATCGGTCTGGTGGTGTATTTGGGCAGAAAGAAATAACATAATTTTCCGGAACAATCATACGCATGTGCATGCACATCAACTTCTTTAATGTATTATAGCTAATATCATATTCTTAGCAGAAGGCAGATCACACAAGGCAAAGAAGAGCTTTGCCGAGAATGATGCTTCTACCTATGAGGTTGACCCCGAGGACGACAGGACTGACGACGGGGAGGAGTGATCACCGTGAGGTCGCTTTTGGCGGGCACCGTGGGTGCAACTTTTTGGGTTGGAGCTTGACTTTTGTTGGCCATTAATTTTTTGGTTGTTTGCTCCTTTCTATTTACTTGTATTTGCTTTAGCTAGCCTATTTCGAGTGTATTTATGCTTTTCTTTTGTTCGCCTTGTATTTTGATGGTTAAGTATCATGTCTCTTGTCTATGGGGTATGAATATCATTCGACTTTGGTCACTTTTGTGGTTTTGTTAATTGTTGATTAATAAAATGAGAGGAGGCTTTGCCTCGAGTTGATAATAATTATAAAAAAACTAATGAGATGATAAACTTTTGAAATTGGCAAAAAGGGTAACAAATTATTTGTAGCTATTGAACTAAGAATCATATATAATGTGGGTAAAAATTACACCTAATCGGAACCGTCCGATTTTCAGCACGATCCTCAAAGTTCCTAAAGACAAGACGGTAACTTCACAACAGCTACAGTCCCACAACAAGAACATGGGTCGTCCTCAGGCACGCAAACTCGGCTCATCCCATGATTAAGATTGATTCGTAGCCCAAACAAGGGAGATCTACCAGCCAAACATGCCTGACAATCAAATCTACAAAAAATAGGGAGATATTTACTTATTATATCCCTTAAAAAGATCTTCCAACCAGTTAGAAAATCATCCTTAAAATACTCCACCTATGGCCTATAAATACAACCCCTCCCCCTCCATTACCAGTAATAAATATTTTATCCACTAAAACCCAGTTAACACTACTGGGTTACTGACTTGATGGTTGGAGGGCCTGCCGCTAGGACAACTCCCGATGTTCCAGGCTTTTCTTGCAGGTTTTTTGCAGTATCTCGGCCATCCATTCCAAATATTACCACCAACATAAGCCTGAAATCATATCTGATCAATGAGTGAGATCTAAGCTTTTCCTAATCATCAAAGATAAGTCATTAGCTGGTTGCTTCCATAGAGAAAAAAGTAGCAACAGATTGACGCCATCTGGAAAAGTACAGATTCAGCCCTCCGGTCAGACCCCATACTTAGAAGCCACTTCTGAGCATGGCCCCAAAAGCAAAAGGGCCACAACCCCGAGTCGCAAGGCAAATCTGCCTCCCCCTCCACCGTTGCACACCTCCCTCAGTAGGGTTGTAATTCTAAGGTCTCAACGGCGACGTTCAGGACCCCGGACAAGTTCAACCCCTTTCGAGGGCCAAGGACTTGTCCACGTTTCCTTTCTTTCTGCAGGTCGTAAGGCAAGGCAGGACCATATGCACATTCGGACCTCCGACATGTTCTCAACAATCGACAGCAGAAGGAAGATCTCTGCCACCATATCGAGCAGAATCGATCTAGAAATGGAGGTCCCCGTTTGGATCATCACAGAAGCCGCAATAGACTTTAGGAACGAGGTTCTACGAGCTCTTCGCTGGGAGCCTAGAAGGGACCATCATTCGAGCAACACTCTCATTGGCCTAGTCCACAATGATGAGTCCTACGGGTTCACCCAATCCGAGGACATGGTCCTAAAGCACCTTCAGTGGATGGAGGATTGCCTCGCACGGATATGGCAAGAGGGGAGGCAAAAAAATAGGGGGTCCCTCCCCGTTCGACCTCCCTTCGCCTCTTTCATCTTTGAAACTCAGTCCCATAAGACTTCAAGCGTCCCGCCTTCGAGACATACCATGGTGCGCCCAATTTGGTGGATCACACTGAGCATTTTAATACTCTTATGATCATTCATAATGCCTCCAATGTAGTCATTTGCAAGACATTCCCTGCCACACTCTAAAGCTCTGCAAGTGACCCGGCTCGCCCCCTGGCTCCATCTACTACTTCAACTAGCTCGAGGAGATCTTCCTCACGCACTTCTTAACTAGTCATAAAGTGGAGAAGATGAGTCCCTCCCTGCCAGACTTAAAGCAGAAGGATGGAGAATCGCTCAGAGACTTTGTCCAAAGATTTACAGCGGAGGCCTGGTCCATCCCCTCTCTTGATTTTGTGGTCGCAGCAGCCGTCTTCAGGCACTATGTCCCACATGACCTCTTGAAAACCTACCTCGCACCAAAAAGTGCCCTTGGATTTCTCCGAACTCCATATCCGGAGTGAAAAGTATATCGTGGCTGAGGAGGCCCTCCATCCTAGGGGGCACAAGGTATCCTCGCCTAAAGAAAAGCAGAAGATTAACAGCATCGAAGCTTCCAAGAAGTATCAGAAGGATGCTTCAAGTCAAAGATGCCCCTTTCCTGGGCCTTGGTTCAAAAAATTCGCCCACTCACTGCTAGTATCTCGGTAGTACTAATGAAAGTGAAGGAAGAAGGACTCCTCCATCCTCGCCTCGGATGAACACCATGGGAAGCAGAGGGATAAGATGTTCTAGTGTCGGTTCCACCGCGATCTCAAGCATGAAATCGTCGACTGTTGGGCCCTTAAAGATGAGATTGAAGCCTTGATTCATCGAGGCTATCTATCCAAATACACTCAAAAGGAAAAAGCAGTTCCTCCTTCTATTCGAGGACCCAATAAGCGTCCAGAGAAGGAGCTCGAGTCCCAAGAGTCGGGACAAATGGTAGTCTTCCATTCCATACATGGAAGACCCATGGGGGGAGAATTTAACTCCTCCAGGAAGGCGCTCGTTCGAGATGTGAACTTGGTGCACAACTTCCCTTCTCCTAAAAGCCTGGGGATGCCCATCTCTTTTTCAGATGAAGACTTGAAGGGTGTGTACTCCTCACTACAACACCCTGGTGATTAGCCTCTGCAGGGAGAACCACGAGTTCCATCGGATGATAGTTGATAATGGCAGCTCAGTCAACATCTTCCTTTTGGATGGCTTCAAGGGTCCCAAACTCTTCCGGGATGGACTGAAACCTACTAGTTTTATCCACCGCAGTTTTTTTAGGGTGCTAGTCCAGATTGAGGGGACCATCACCCTCGATGTGACAGCAGGGAAAGCTCATATGATCCGGATCGAGCCGATGGGTTTATGGTGGTCAATGTTAGGGTCACCTACAATGCTATCTTTGGACGCTCTGATTTAGCATCACTCCAGACCGTTGCCTCAGCCTATCATATGAAGATGAAGTTCCCTATGATAGCAAGGGTTGGAGTGGTCAGGGGTAGCCAAGAGGCAGCCCAAGCATGCTACACTACTACACTGAGGGTTCATTTCTCCCCCTTCATATAGTAGAAATCCTCAAAGAGGAGCCCAATCAACTTCAAACCTATTGGAAGATGTCCCATTCTGAGATGAAGACGAGATGAAGAAGTTCCAAGTAAGCAAGGTCCTCCCTCTCCAACTCAAGGAGAGAGTCATTGGCTGCATTCAGAGGAACTGAGACATATTTGCTTGAATGACTTTCAATGTGACCGGCATTTCAGAAGAGTTGCTAATGCATAAACTGAGCGTCAACCCCAATGTCAAACCAATGCAACAGAAGCTCTAGAAATTGGCCCAAGATGGGCAACAAGCCGTAATGCTCCCTTCATTTAAGAGGTTAGCTACTCCAAATGGCTGGCCAATGTAGTAATGGTCAAGAAGGTTAATGGCAAGTGGAGAATATATATAGACTTCACGGATCTTAACAAGGCATGTCCGAATGACCCCTTTCCACTTTCGAACATTAACGCCCCGATAGATGCCACGTCCTGACATAAACTCCTCAGCTTCATGGATGCGTTCTCAGTGTATATCTAAATTCAGATGTTTCCTCTCAACATTCCTAATACTTTCTTTATCACCAACCAAGGTCTCTATTGCTATCGAGTCATGTCGTTCAGCCTGAAGAAAGCAGGTGCCACTTACAAGTGTCTAGATAAAGTGTTTAAAGCGCATGTAGGTCAGAATATGGAGGTCTACATTGATGATATGCTCGTCAAGAGCGTCGGAAATGAGGTCCATGTCAATGTTCTCGGATAGGCCTTCAATGTCCTGAGGAAGCATAATATGACATTGAACTCCTCGAACTGCGCCTTAGGAGTCTCCTCAGGAAAATTCTTGGGTTTCATGGTAAGCCAGAGGGGTATAGATGTTAATCTGGAGAAAATCCAAGCCATCCTCAACATGACACCTCCAACCAAAGTTAAAGAGGCCCAGAGGCTTGCGGGGCACCTTGCAGCAATTAGGCAATCCCTTTCCAAATCCGGAGAAAAGTGTCTCCTCTTTCTTTAGGGCTCTCCATGGAGCCAAAAACATCGAGTTGGGGGTACCACACCAGCGGGCCTTCGATCAGTTGTAAGAATACATAGTGAACTCCCATCTATTGAGAAAACCCGAGCTGGGGGAGATCCTCTACCTCTACTTGACCACTTCGGAGCAGATTCTAAGCATCGTCCTAATGCAAGAGGAAAACAGGGTTCAGAAACTCATCTATTACGTGAGTATACACAAAGATAGAAAATGTGGCATATACATTAAGCGTTGTAGCCCGAAAGCTTCACCTTTACTTCCAAGTAATCTCCGTCCGAGTCCTCACTGATCATCCATTGAAGCAGGTCCTTCACAAACTAGAGAACTCCGGATGGTTGAATGGTCAATCAAGCTGAGTCAACATGATTTCAATTATAAGCTGAGGAAAACAATCAAGGCCCAAGCCTTGGCCGAGTTCATCAATGAAAGCACCATTCTCGACTCATCCGAGTTTCAAAATGACGTTCCCGTCTGGAGCCTTTATGTCGACGGGTCCTCATGCAAAGAAGGAAGCAGGACGAGGGTGATATTGCTTGGACTGGATGAGGTTGTCCTCCAATACACCCTCCGTTTGAATTTTTTAGTCCTTAATAATGAGGCCGAATATAAGGCCTTGATAGCAGGATTACTTCTAGCCCGGAAAGTCGGGGCTCAACAGGTGAAGGCGTTCAACGACTCTCGATTAGTGGTGAACTAGATATCTGGAGAGTATGAAGGTTGAGACTCTCGTATAGTCAAAGTGCCTGGCCTATGTAAAGGAACTCCTTTATGCTTTTAAAGATGTCTCGGTCACTCGGATCCCCCCGTGAGGAAAATGGGCAAGCGGACACTCTCCAAACTGGCTTCCTCTCCCTTCAAAGGACTGGATCACACAGTACTCGTTGATGTCCTGGTCAGTTTGACCATTGAGGGAGAAGCTGTCATTACCTTCTGCGTTGATGCATAATTGACCACTGGCAACTAGATGGAGCCCTTAGTTAACTTCCTCGACAAAGGGATCCTCCATGCAGAACCAAATGAGTCAAGAAAGGTTTGGACTTGAGCAGAGAGGTATACACAAGTACAAGGCATCCTATTGAAGTGTTCCTATACTTTGGTTGATGGATGACCCTAACTTCAGTGTCCTTCCCCCGTGGAAGCGCAGTATACCCTCAACGAAATGTACGGGGGAGTAGGCGGCTGCCACATGGGAGCCAAATCCCTCACCAAAAAAGACCCTCCACCACGGATATTATTGGCCAACCCTACTCCACGATGCGCATGAACACGTCCACCAATGTGGCCCATGCCAATGGTTCTCCTCGATCAAGCACAAACCCAGGCAGAGCTTAAGTCCATATCAAGCCCGGCCCCCTTCGCAATGTGGTGGACGGATCTAATCAAACCTTTCCCTCCAACAACCGATCAAAGAAATTTTCTTGTGGTGGCTATAGATTACTTCACGAAGTGGGAACCACTGGCATCCATAACTGAACATAAAATCTAGTAGTTCTTTTGGAAATATACAATTTGTAGGTTCAAAATTCCTCGAATATTGGTCACTGACAACGACACGTAATTTGCAACACGAGGGTTCCACAAGTTTTGAACTGTCTTAAGGATTCAATAAAGATTCTCCTCCATTTCCCATCCTCGGTCAAATGGTCAGGCCGTGAATGCCAACCACAAGATACTTGATGGTCTCAAAAAATGGCTTGACAAGTCTCCTAAAGAGTAATGGGTGGAGGAACTATTCAGCGTACTTTGGTTGTATAGAACCACTAAATGGATTCCGACAGGAGAATCACTGTTCAATTTAACATACAGCCCCGAGGCCGTAATTCCTGTGGAAGTTGGAATCCCTTTGTCCCGGGTGATGACCTTCGATGAAAAATGCAACTCAGAAGGCCTCCGGGGCAACCTCGACCTAGTAGAGGAAGTGCACAAAAAATATGAACATCTATCAGCAGATAGTGGAAAGGTTCTACAATAAGAAGGTTCAGCCTGTCAATATCAAAGAAGAAGACCTGGTCCTAAGGAAGCTTGAAATTTCTGACACCCTTAGAAGGGGGAAGTTGACTCCAAAGTGGGAAGGGCCTTATAAGATCTCTAAAGTGGTCCGCCCAGGACTTACCGACTTAAAGACCTGGGGGCAAAGGAATATCAAGGATATGAAACACAGAACACATGATGAAGTTCAATGAGGGTGCCTAACATTCCATAAGCTTCGAAAAAATTGTAATAAAGACATGAAGGCTAATGAATGTAATAAACGCTCGTCAAAAGACAACCACTTGAGTTTATTATCATCTATGAATGAAGTATATGGAAATTTAACATGTTTTTCCCTTTGGCATCATCTTCTGAATTCAGTTCTGAAACTCTAATAATTTTTTTCAGAGCTCATATGTCAGCATGGTATCTGAGCCACTGGCGAAAAACTCCTAATTTTCATTTGGCTCATCTCTTGGAGTGGTATCCGAGTCACTCGCGAAAGGTTCCTAGATTTTGCAAAGCTAACCCCTCGATGTGTTTCCCAATGATAGCCCTAGCATCCGGATCATGGTTCGTAGCTTCCCCAACAATTTATTAACCAGTGAGTTAAAAGCGAGGCTCACCATTAGGAATCAAACCCATGACCAGTCGAAAATCTTCAATAATAGGTACAGAGTCCAAATCATGTTCCTATTTCAATTTGCACAAACAGGGCTCACCATTCATAACTGCTTCAACAACCCATTACTTTTCTAAAAACAAGTTTGGAGTCTGACCCATGTTCGATGCTTTTGTCCCAGCTAGTAAAAAAGCGGTCGCAGAATGTAGCTCGCCATTCGAAACTGTTCCTATAGTCTGTTAGCACCCCAATGATATGACAAGTTAGGAATCCAACCAGCAGTTTAATGCCAAGCCCCTAACTTGTGAACCTACTAATCCGAGGGAAAGGCTCGTTGCTCGTTGTTTTTCTTACAACTTGTTAAATCTCCAAAAAGACTCAAAGTCCACATGTTCGACAAGCATCAACTTCAGGGAGAGACAAAGAATCTAAGCTCGGTCAATCCGTATACGAGAAAGAATCCGTTTAAGATTCGGTCAAAATGAGTCATTATAGAAATCGAGCAAAAATACAAGCATCAAAGCTTGAGTGTACAAACCATTACATGCTCGAAAAGTTGAGTGGTCAAATATAAACTAATACATTCGGCATAACCGAGGTACTCTAACTGGTAGAAGCAAAAAACCAAGGAACAAGAGTCGTCTACGGGACCTCCTTATCAAAAGCACCCCCCTCAGACTCATGACCATGTCCAGACCAACCAACTTGTTCAGCACCACGATTTTCCAATCTGGCCCCTCTCGAGTGCCAGTCATGATGGACATTCTAGCGACCTCACCTTCAGCATCCCCTGGGTTTGCTGGTTCCATCCGAACTCCCGAAGATAGGCCTCGAAAGGAAGTCCAACTGCTAGGAAAAGGGGTGACCATCAATCTATCCACTCTGAACTCTACCTTCAAACAAGATATCTCCAACTCCTTCTCTATGAGCATTCCCGAAGGAGAAAGTCCGTAGTCCGAATAGCCCATTCCGAGTGAGGTAGGTGGGATGACTCACCGGGGAAAGCCACTTGGGCTCTAGCTAAGCCCAAGCCCCTCTTGACCATCACCTCTTTCAGGCGAGCGAGCTCTAAGTTCACTCAGTGTGATCTTCGGATATGAAAAGAAAAATCTGCCTCCCTATCTTTCAACTCCTTGCAGTGTTGGATCAAACTCTACTCTGCTATGAGCAGTCTATTCCGAAGGTAGGCAAGCTTAGCATCTCAAGGGTCGGCACCAACATACCTGACGATCTAGTAAGAAAAGGAGAAAAGACACATTACCTGGGCTCGAAGACTTCTAATAAATTCTAAAAATGCTAAAGTTCGGAAGAACAACATGGCAGAAGTAATTAACAACCAAACAGTTTCGAGCCACGAGGTTCGAATCAAAATGACTTCCATTCATTTCAACAGATTTTGGGTAAAAAAGAGCGGTGACCAGTCCGTGATTGGAAGCAATAAAGAAACAAAACAAAAATTTAAGTCCTACTGATTAGGAGAGGAGAGCACCTTTTGGCCAACAGTGGGGCAACCTTGGAGCTGACCGCCTGAACCTCGACCTCGGGAGATAAGGGACCCTCCTTGCCACCCGAGGAGATCTCCCTGGGGGTCCAGGGAGCATTGCCAACCCTCATTGAATAAGAGAGGCCCACAAAGTCGAGATCGGGATATTTGCGCTCGTCATGCTCCAAGGCTCAGTCATAACCTTGGTCCTGAGCATTGATGACCATGTCGATGGCCTTCTTCCGTTTGATCTCTAACTCCTTCTCCCTCGCCTCCATCCGGCCTTCTCCCTCTCCAGCCTCTTCCGGTCAGAGTCCATGGACACCTGCTTCACCTTGAGCGCCTTCTCTCCCTTCCTGAGGTCTTCGAACCTCAATTTGATGTCCTTGTTCTCCCTCTCAATCCGAACAACCCTTCGATCGGCGGACTTGAGCTCGTGTTCATACGGTTGCTTCATTTCCACCGCTTGGAGAGTAGTCTGTGAAAGGAGGGACAGACACTAAAGAAAATTCAAAAAATACTCATGGGGGAGGGAGGGGGGTCAGAAACATACCATAACGTTGACTTGAGACCATTTAAGGTAGCTTGAGTCGTACATCTCCCTGGAAAGAGACTTCCTGTCTCAGGGAGGGGCGAGGTTTTTCCCCCACCTTAAGAGCGATCGGGTGTTCCATGATGGAGTCCGCCACCTTCACCACCCAATTCAGCTTCCAGGTCTCCTCAGTCTTGTCCTCGAGGACACTCTTGGTCTGGGGATGGATCGGGGGAAGGGTCATGGTGAGCTTGGTGATTTTAAGCACGACCGGGCTCGGTGCGACCATCAGAGAGTTGGGTACCTCAGATATGGTCATGGCCCTCGAATTCTTGGCCCTTTACTCGGAACGCCCCTTGGCCGACCTGTCAGAAACCGACGTTGAGAGCCTCTTCTTTGCCCACCGGCTATTCGACAGACTTCTTCTTGGCCAACATGGCTAGGCGAACCTCGATCTCTCATCAAGTATGGTTGCAACAAGAAACAAAAGGGTGTTAGAATGAGGTAAAAGAGTTGGTTGTAAAAAAAAAAACTAAGAATATACAAGGATCAGCCGAACTCATGCTGCACTTCGCTAGTTGCCTCTTGGACACCCTCGACCAGTTGTAACACCTCGAATTTGTAAAATACCAAAATTACCCGTTTTTATATTCCTGGAGTGGTGGAAACTTTATTTGGTGTATTTTTATTTTAAATATTGATATTGGTGTCAAGATTTGTATTGGAATGGTATTATACTATTATTGATATATCAGAGCTGAGGGTTGAGATTTTATGTGAAGAAATATTGTTTATTTTGTTTTATAATTCTGGAGGATTATTATAAGATAATTTTAGTGTATATATTAAAGTTTGGAGTTGGGGTTTATTTGAAATATTTTTGAGATTGGGGGCTTATATGTAATACTCCTAATTAATTAACTAATTAATTAATTAATTAATTAATTTTTTTTTAAAACCCCTCCCATTTCTTCTTCCTCCTCCTTCTTTTTTTTCTTCTCCTGATCTCGACCAAACACCCCAACCCGAAACCCACTTTCGGCCTCACTCTCCCCCGCCCAAATCTGCTTATTTTCTTCGTGATTTTCAAATTAATTCGAGGGGATGGCTAAGTGAAGGGTGCTCTAGCTAGTGGTGGAGTCAATTTGTAGAAACAACCACGGGAAGGTATACCCTATTTTATTTTATTTGTATAAAATTAAGTGTGGTTAATTTTTATCGAATATAAATATTAAGGTAGGGAGATTGGAAGATGTTAGGAATAGTAGAGGCGAGAAATTAGCAAATTATGGGAGATTTTGCAAGTTGCTAATAAATTAGGGTTTTGGGTTTATAAAAAGGAAAGTAAATATGTGAGAATTATCTCCTTCATAGTAATAGAATTTTAGTTGAACTATTAGAATAATTTGGGGGTGATTTTAGTAATTATTTGGAAATAAAAATCTCGTAGGAATTCGAATATTATGTGCAACACACGTGTGCATCCCAAGCGTTCAATAAAACGCCCGAGTGACATTAGGATTAGTGTAATTATTTCCTGTGGCTAGTTTGAATGTTTCGAGCCTTAATTACTTTGAACTTTGACAATAGGAGATATCAGCGACTTCAGATGCGGGATGGCAAGATGTTGTTTCGAGTCTACGCAGAATATTAGGTGGGTATGATTTTATTTACATATTTGATGTTTTAAAAGAGTTTTTGAATAAATCCAATTGTTGGTATGACTTACGGGTGAGGCATATTGGGATAAAGTTTGTTGGTATAAGGTGTGTGTATATATGGGAAGTAGTACTTGGTGTTTGTGTGAAAATATGACGATTAAATACTCGTGTACTTGTGTATTGGTATAAATTTATAGTTGATGGATTAGTTATGTATGTAGGCTGTGTGATATATTTATATAATAATATTGTTATAGGGAGAGTATGATACGGAGTAAATTATGGGGTGCAAGAAATTAGTATATATGCATGAGAGTGTGTTGATGTTTGTATGTACATATATATATATGATACGGGATTGTGATATTTAGATTTGAGGAGCGATAACGACATGGATATATATATGTGTATGTGATATGTAAGAGCTGTATGGCAGCGATATGTGATGCGTAAGACCTGTATGTCAGCGATATGTATATGTGATGCTTAAGACCTGTATGGCAGCGATATGTGTATGTGATGCGTAAGACCTGTATTGCAACGATATGTGTATGTGATGCGTAAGACCTATATGCCAGCGATATGTGATGCGTAGGACCTGTATGGCAGCGATATGTGTATGTGATGCGTAAGACTGGTATGACAGCGATATGTGATGCGTATGACCTGTATGCCAGCGATATGTGTATGTGATGCGTAAGACCTGTATGGCAGCGATATGTGATGCGTAAGACCTGTATGGTAGCGATATGTGTATGTAATGCGTAAGACTTGTATGGCAGTGATATATGATGCGTAAGACCTATATGGCAGCGATCTGTGTTTAGACGGAGCTATCAGCTCTAGTCTTGATGGAGGTGTAGGACCCTTGGTGGGCAGCGGTTTTTGTTTGGACTGAGCTATCAGCTTCATTTGTGTGATGACATGGGCACTGGTCAACAAATTAATAAAATAAAATGAATAATGGTGAAATGAAAGGAAAGATAACAAGGTAAAGAAAGAGTATAAAGAGAATGAAAAGTAAATTATTACCCAAGCTATCGGCTTTGGGGTGCGGTGTATATTACCCAAACTATGTTTGGGGTGCGATGTACTATCTGAAAAGAATGAAGGTTAAAGTGAATTGTATTATGGTACATTGTAGTATGAAATAAATATGAGAAAGTAATGCAAGTGCATGATTAGAGATGAATATGGCTAATAACTGAAAATGTGTATTCAATGAAAAAGGAAACGTGATGGTAGTACATGTGTGTATTATTATGAAATGAAGAATTATATTATTATGGGAATGACATATATAGGTAAAGAAAACGTCTTATGCACTATATGAACGGAAGTGAAGCAGATGTAATATGAGAATGGCTATGAAAATGGTTAATATAGAGAAACCTGATGTGATATGAGTTTGTTGTATCTTGGAATTGTGCCGAGGAACTACTCGCCCGCTATTTCTTTGAAAATGGTGGGAACTACCTGCCTTGGCAAAACTCCCAGGATGAGTTGATGGGTTGTTGATATGTTAAATGTGTTGTGGGATGGAATGAAAAGTAAATTAAATTGTAAGATGAAAATGAGAATAAAGTAATGTAATCACCGAGCTATTGGCTTGGGGTGTAATGTGATATGACCCATGTTATCGGCCTTGAGGTGCAGTGTAATTTTACCCAAAGTATGGGGTGCGAAGTATTATTTGATAAGAATAAAAGTAAAGTATACATAAATTGAAATATGAGATGTGAATGAAAATGAAAGTAGGTTATATTATCGATGGGGATGAGAAGTAACATAAGTTGTGTGATGGGATGAAAATGAATTGTAAAGTAAAATAGTTGATAAAAGGAGAATGATTATTAAAATAATCTGTATGATGAAGTCAGAATGAAAAGAAGATAAATTGTAAGTTATTATGAGAGTGGAAACTAATGTGTTACGAGATGTTATGATATGTGTTATAAGTTATGGATAAAGATGATATTATGAGATTGAATGAATGTAATAATATGTGTTGTGAATGTGATATTATGAGATTAAATACATGTGAGGAATTGCGATAAAAATAAATACTTGTAGTGAGATATTATGGAGATGTATGTGATATTATTGCTCGTATGAATGTGATGTATGTAGTATGAGAATGAGAAAGAAAATGTATATGAATTAAGATAAGTATGAAAGAACATGAGTCGTGAGCTTGGTAAATGAAGTACGTGATTGAATAAGTATAAAGAAAATGAGGTAGTGGCATTATGTGATTAAATACGAAAAGTAGAACAATTATATATGTACAGTATTACCGTCTTATGTCGTTGGTTATAAAGTAAAGTTTATGTGTGAATGTAATACTATATAGGAAAGTAAAGTTATAGGTGATATTAGTATAATGCTTAAAGTGTTGCGTGTTAAGCGATTAATTTGCGAATGATTTCAAAACTATGATATGTATATATATATATATATATGAGTAAAAGGAATATGAGCAACTTGCTCATTTAGTAAATGAGCAATTGATTATATGGCATGCATGTGATACATTAGACAACTAACCCTTTTAAAGATTGTCCAATCACATGTATGCCACATCATCACTTGCTTATTTACTAAATGAGCAAGTTGCTCATACCGCTTTTTCCCTATATATATATATATATATATATATATATATATATATATATATATATAAACATGTGATGATCCAAAGAGTACTTGATGAAAAGCCACATTTATGGTGTTTATATGTTCAGATTTCAGATGGAATTTTATTATCTTAGTATTTGTAAGTTCATTTTATTTTATTTATACAGTTTAATCTATTTGCTTAATCAGTAAATTATACTCACACCAGAAATAACTAACCCCTGAGTGTTTGAGAGGTTAGGGGAGTCCCAGGAATACCCTAGATCCCCTACTGTTACAGGTCTTCAGCAGTGCAGAGGTGGGGTGTAGATTTGATGGAGTGGAGCCTTTTACTTTTAAAAATTTTGTTTAAGTTAATATGATGAATAGTGAAATTTATGATTTAAATTGTATTTTAGATGTATAATCATGTAGATGATGATAATGAGTATAGCGTGGAGTGGTATGATAGGTCTGTGACCCGTACCCATCTCGTTGTGGTGTACCGGGCCCTGTGGTAGGTTTTATAAGTTATTTTCTAAAAATTTCACTACGTTTTCAAAAAAAATTATGGTTTTTAATTGATAATTGATATTCTATTATGAGTTTGGCCCCCAGAGCATGATATTTATATTACTAGTGTGATTCTGCTCATTTTGGCCTGGGGAGCCCATGATATTATTGCCTGTGATGTGAGCTACGAAATTTAGAGCAGAATTCCGTAAGCTTTTTGTGTTTCGGGGAAGAAATTTCAGTGGAAACTCTACCAAAATTTTATTTGAAATATAATAATCTTAGTTTATGTTTAAAGTGATATAGAAATTGAAAGAATTGAATTTAGAGTCAAAAAAAAGAAGGGGGGGGGGGGGGGGGGGGGTGTTACACCAGTCCACATTCCCCCACCGTCAAGATGCTCTCAAACTCCTCCATCTTCTCCGAAGTGAACTCTTTAACCATCAGAGCTCTTAGTTTTGGAATAACGTACACTCATTTTGTGGGGATGTCTTAGGGCTCAGGATTACGGACAATGAAGTACTTTGACTTCCATCCTTTGATGGAGTCCGGATGGTTGTGTACCACATGGCATCTGAGCTGTACATAAACCCAAGCACATTCGGAAGTTCTTGAGCTTCAACGACACTTCTTTCTGCTTACATAGCATGACAAAGCTGACGAGTTGCTTCCAGGAGTTAGACCCATACTGCATCAGGCTAATTCCAAACCATTTCAGCACCACCTTGACAAACGGGTGCATGGAAAATCAAAGTCTCGAGATGAATGCGTTGAGTGGGAACATACAGAACCACTGAGTGAGATTATTGATCAGGCGGACTCTAGGGTTTGGGTTTAATAGCTCGAACTCTCGAGGGATGAAGTAGGTATTCTGATTCCGGGGGAGATCCACCTTACCCAAGGTGTTCTTCGTCCTATCAGACTCTATCTTCGGATAGTCAGAGGACGACAACTGTATTCTGAACCTGACCATGTCCTTCACATTGGCGAGGTACAGTCTTATTATTGACGGGTCCATACGAAATGGATGATCCATGCCTCCCTCCATATCATACTCCATCTGCTCAGGCTCTGGATCCGCAGGCCAAACAAAATTCTCTTTTCTCCTCGGCGGTCGAGGAACACGAGGGGAGCGAGCACAACTACATTATCAGAGGAAGAGGACTAGTCTTCCTCTTGGACCGAGGGAACCTCCTCCCCTCTTTCTAGTTCCTCCTATTCATTAGAGGTAATAGCGATAGCCTCCGAGATTTCGACTTCTTCCCTTCTTGCCTCGATGATACACTCGACTCCTCCACATCTTCCTCACCCTAATTGGACCAAAAGGTTCACCACAGCCGGAAGTGGAGACCAAGTCGCCGAACCGAACCCTAGACATACTTAAATTAATAAATCACCTCTTAATAAGTGGACGGAAAGCTCGCTTGAATGATTGCCGGAAGATTAGAGGATTGTCTCTAGAGAGAAGCTTTGGTGATAGAGAGAAAGTAAAGAGTGAAGTGAGAGTGAGGTGGGGGATATATAGGGTGGGAGGAGACTCATCGATAACCGCAAATGTCACACCCCGCTTTCCAAAATACGGGAATACGAGTCCGTGACTGAGGCCCAACGAATGATGCGAATACACCATTCATAAGCTATACAGGTAACTCAACGCAAGATAACAACAAAATCACGCAGGTATATAAAATCACAGTAGGATAACAAAAGTACATGACATAGTCCATAACATAACCAACAACTGGGAAAGAAATATAGTTACGAGTCAAACATGTCCGGATTACAATAAAGAGTAGCATGAATAAAATAAGAAATGAACTAAAGATAATTTGATAATTAAGAAAACTAAAACACTTGATCAGCAACACCTTCGGGTAACTTTCCATTCGGGCCTGCAAGTACATGATTACAAAAAGAATAAATAAAAAGATACCCGTTAATGCAAGTTACAGGCCGCAAGTGGTACAAGCTAAGGGGACAAGTATAAAACGAAACACGGAGCAGGAAAAATATCATAGAGTTAAGAATCATGTAATTGGAGAAATACAATATGTAAATAGGATCATGAACAAGACATCATGAAAAAAGTGGCATGTAAACAAGTAATCAAGTAAACAAGTCAACATGAACATGTACATGTAATTGGATCATGCAAGTGTACGTGTTAATCTTATGTATTTTATTAATTCTATCTAGGCAGCACTTCATGCATCCATACTTTTACTGCATGATTGCCACATAGAATCAAGTGAACGTTTAGACCTAGTGGTGGATTCTATAGGTCATGTACTCGGGAAAAACATATCAATTGTATCTTGTATCAAGATACGTGAAAACTTGTAACGTGAAACATATCGAGTCAAACATAGTGTAAACTTGTAGCATGAAACATATAAACATATAATTTGCAAACGTGCAACTTGCATCGGGAAACCACGAGCTCCCGTTCGAGTACGCTCTTCTATATTGTCCCTACTAGATCTTTACCCTTATACCCCGGCTTATTACTTTTATTAATTTTAATCAACAAGATATCATATTTAAACTACTATCACAGGTAAAACAATCATGCACATAATCATGTATAATCCTAAGAGTATATATCCGCGTATTAATCGTGTTCATGTAATGCACGTGGCAACAAAGTATTCACGATCATATGCGAATACGGGACCGACATATTATGTATAACAACAGATTTCAATTTGACCGAAGAATGCGAATTAGAGTCAAAGGATATATGTACTTGCGGTATTTTGCAAAGAAAGCTTGTACGAGAATAAACGAGTTGTACAAGAGAATACTTGTCTGATAACCGACGACGATGATACCGAATACAAGAATAACGGGATCAAAATCCCGGGCAGCAAAACACAACGAACGGATCACGAACCAATCACGAACATACGATCACGAACAAGATGAAGACGATCGAGATCACGAACACAAAATCGGACGGCTGAGATCGAAGATCAAGATCAAAATGATCGGATCAGATCGGACGGTCAGATTTCCCTAATGATAAAGATAATGATGAAGATCAAGATCGATCGATCGAACTGCTGCGATCAAAGGAAGTCGATGATCATCATGATCGTAACGATCAAGAAGAGATCGGACGGCTAGGATCTAATCGGATGATCAAAAGGAGATCGACGGCCCACATCCAATCAAGCATGATGATCAAGATCCAACGGACGGCCAAGATCATCCCGATGGTGATGATCAAGATCAAATCAACGGACGGCCCATAATCAAATGATCAACACTTGATCAAAATAGCCCATGACACAATAATGAACCATGAACAACGAACTATGACCACAGCTTGCAATCACAACCCGAACACACACAAATCACACCTGCACACCATGAGAGTGAGAGAGAGACGGCTGCGGGCTGCGAGGGGAAACACAGCACACGTACTGCTACGGGCTATCGCTGCCCACTGCGCGTCGAGACAGGGAGGACAGGCATCAGGGGGAATGGCACTGCATCGAGGTGTTGCAGGGGGAAATGGGGTGCACTGCCGTGGCTGGCATTCGGGAGGAATGCCGGGTGCTGCAGTCAAGCATGAGGGTTGCATTGCTGTCGGAGGGGAGACAACGCACAGGGGAGTGTGGGGTGGCGCACTGCTGTCGCCCAGGCTGTTGCTGCTATTGTCGAGGGAGGAACGGCGGGGAGGTGTATTCGCGACTGCGGCTGCTGTAGTGTGCGCACAGGGGAGGAGCACGGGACGAAACGAGGGGGGTTACGAGGTGCGGTCGAGGGGACTCGGAGGTGAGTCGAGGCGGTGAGGCCAAAGGGAGACGATGGGTTGGTGAGCTCGAGGGAGGAAGAGAGGGGGGTTCCTATGTTTTGGGTTTGGAGACAGAGGAGGGGGAGAGAGAGAGAAGGAGACGGGGAGAGAGAGTGCAGGAGAGAGAACAGGGAGTGGGGTGGAGATTTTAATAGAAAATAATAAATATGATATAATAATATAATATAATAATGGGTAGTAATGAAAGCGGGGGTTATGGGTGTTACGGGATATGAAGAGTGGGGAATGTGAGGGGTTGTGTACGGGTAGATTAATATTGTGGGAATTGAATGTAATCATATAGGATGGAGCCCATAGAAATATATATGAGTACAGGGTTTGGATTTAGGCTTGGTCTATGGGCTCAAAAACAATATAATAAATTATTTATAGGATTGGACTTAAATTAAACAATTGGGCTTAAATCCATTTGATGAAACAATTATGGGATTGGGCTTCAAAACATTTAAATATTGAAATAGTTGAATAATTAAATATGGGGCTTCATAAAAAAAATAGTTTGAATAATATGATCAATTAAAAGAGAATAGTTAAGAATTTAAAATACAGGAAAGTACTTGAAAAATACATATTAACGGGAACAGGGATTACAACAAATATCACGTGACATGACTCCTCGATAACCGCAAAGGTCATGTGGCATTGGCCTGAACCTAGCCCTCCATCTATCAACCCATCCAACGGCCAAATCCTACACACATGTAGCAATGCAATATCAGAGAAAAATCCACAGTATGTGATCTTCAGCGAGCACAGCTCGCCCCTCGGCATGGTATCCGAGCCACTTGCTAAAAAGCCCTTAACTTTTGTTCGGCTCGTCCCTCGGTATGGTATACGAGTCACTCGTGAAAAGCTCCTAATTTTTGCTCCGCTCGTCCCTTGCCATGGTATCCGAGCCACTCGCGAAAACTTCCAAATTTTTGCTTGGTTCATCCATCAGTGTAGTATCCGAGCCACTTACAAAGAAGCTCCCTATTTTCACTTGGCTCGTCTCTCATATGGCATCCGAGCCACTCGTGAAATAACTGCCAATTTTGCGTGTCATCTGAGCAACTCGCGAAGAAGCTCACAATTTTCGTTTGGCTTATCCATCGGCATGGTATCCGAGCCACTCGGAAAAAAAACTATCAATTTCGCTTGGCTCGTCCCTCGGCGAGTCATCTAAGCCACTCGTGTGAAATTAACAATTTTTCTTACCTCGCCCCTCAACACATCATTCGAGCCATTCGCGAAAAATTACCAAATTTGCTTGCCTCGTTCCTTTTCGTGATACCCAGGCCACTTGCAAAAGACTACCAATTTCATTTGGCTCGCCCCTCGACGCGTTATCCGAGTCATTCACGAAAAAACTATCAATTTCGCTTGGCTCGTCCCTCGGCGCGTTATCCGAGCCACTCATGAAAAAACTACTAATTTCACTTCGCTCATCCCTCACCGCGTCATCTGAGCCACTCGCGAGAAATTATCAACTTCGTTTGTCTTGTCCATCGACGTGTCATCCAATCCCTTATGCCTTGGGGTACCAAAGCTTATTGAGATTAAGCATTAAAAGGGGCTATCAAATCTATTTAAAATTCGTGCCCACCCAGTCAGGAGGGTTAAAATCCTAGAAAGTAGCTATATATTCGACGAAATTAGTTAGGAAAGTCAACAGATCCCCAAAAAATAGCCAAAATTCTAGAAGATCTAATCCAAGAACCCCTAAAAATCAGAAAGAGTCATCCACGAGCTTCGGATGAAAATCACCACCTTTAGGAACTCCTTATATAACCTTAGGCGTCCCCAGGAGATGGCTACTCCTCGAAGGTTGCTACAGCCAACCTCTTGGAGTGGGTGTTTTATGATGTGGGTAAAAATTGCAGCTAATCAGGACTGTTCAATTCCAGCACGAATATCGAAGTTTCCAAGGGCGATACGGTAACTTCACAACAGTTATAGGCCCACAACAAGAATGTGGGTCATCCTCAAGCCAGCCAACTCTGCTCAACCCATGATTGAGATAGATTCGCAACCCAAATAGGGGAGATCCAGCAGCCAATCATGGCTGGCTATCAAATCTCCTAAAAATAAGGAAATATTAACAGATTCCATCCATTGATTAGAGAGATCTTCCAAATCTATTAGGAAATCTTTCTAAAACTACTCCACCTCTGGCCTATAAATATAGCCCCTCCCCATCCATTATCAGGTAATCAACATTTTATCCACTAAAACTCAATTAACACTGCTGAGTTACTGATTTGATCGTCGGAAGGTTTGTCGTCGGGAAAACTCCTGGTGTTTCAGGCTTTTCTTGCAGGTTTCTATCGGTATCTCGGCCATCCATTCCAAATCAGAGCACAAATATCAGCCTCACATCAGATCTGATCAAGGGTGAGATCTACGTTTTTCTCAATCATCAAACAACTCATTATCTGGTTGCTCCAACGCAATAAAAAAGTAGCATCAATATACAACACTAACAATCAATTCGTTTTAGCTATTCTTTTTTTTCTTCTATTTCCGTTATGAAGTTTCTACTTAGCATACAAATGAGCACAACTCATACAAAAAGTTTAGGCAAGCACCTGTAGTGCAAGTGGTAAGTCTTCTCACTCTTAAAGTGAGGGGTCACATGATCAATTCTAGCCTTTGATGGAATTAATTTTGGGATGTTGGAAAATTCCTGTCTCCAATGTGGGCAACTACGGCCAAATGTCAAAAAAAAGTTTTAAAAAATACAACGGCGTAAAATTTCATTATTTGACATATATGAACAAATTTGCATATGAATGATTATTATCTGAAATTAATTGGCTAATTTATGGCCAAGTCTAAGAATTTTATGTTTATGTTAAGTAGGTACGAGAAACTAATAGTTAAAAATTTAAAATAAGACTTAAAAGGCATATTTTTGAAGGGGTCAAGACTTGTAAAGACCACCTTTTTGTTGGTGTAGGTTTTTTTTTAAAGTTAAATTTTATTAATGTAGTTTTTATTATGCGGTACGACTTTATGCATTTATATATATGAGGCTGAGGATCCTTAGATCCTTATCCATAATTTAAAAAAATATATATTTAAAATAAAAAATTTCTTTATGGGAGCTAGTTAGCGTGAAAAGGCTACTACGTGTTAGGATTTGCGGAAGCTCTGTCATCGATTGTTAGGAATTATATGTGTCGGATCTTGCTGAGTTATGTGATACGATCAGTACAAACCATCAAGCAAATAGAAGATCATACCAAGCACACAAAGCACACAATATTTTATCCCGATTTGGGAAAACTCTAATCCGAGAGAGAATAGACTGAGATGATGTTTAACTAGAAAAAATACAAGAGTTACAACTCTCACCACGACCATTTGTTAAGCCTCACAAGAAAGTACTAATTGTTTACAATTGAAAAACCTCTCAAACTCTCTTCAATGAAGTACTCTCTCTCTCTCTCTCTCTCTCTCTCTTGACTCCTAATGGAGGCCAATTATAATAATATATAGAGATCTAGAGAAACCCTAGGTTGATATCATGATACAATAGCCGTTCAATATTTCTGAAGATAATTATACAATAGAAGTCGTACGATCTAACATGGAGTAAAAGTTAGGCTTTAATCGAAAGACCCTAACCCTAATTCTGCATTCTGCCGCACACGGTCGACTGTGTCTAGCATCGCGCCAATCCAAATATGCAAGACATAAAACCAACAATCTCCACATTTGATTGCATACTATGAACCCACACTTGTGTGATTTAAACCATTCTAGACTATTTGATTCTCCTCTTGCAAACAACCCAAAACCGTGGTTTCTTCTGCTAGTTGAATTTACCTCCACCTTAAAGTCACACCCCAGTAGGTGTTGACATGGAGGCGCTGCCCTCCACACGAGCACCACCTACCCGGAGGCACTCTCCACCTCTCGATGATATTCGAACATCGCAGTATCGCTTGGATGATTCTAGTGATGGAAAAATAGATAGTGTTTTAGGAACGTAGGGATTCAAAATACTTGCGCAAGTTTTTCCTTTCCTACAAAGCTTGAAGAGGTTGTGTGAACACCCTTCATTTTCTTCATCACTTTACGACGACCTTGCCAAACTGATAGAACTCCATCTTGAGTTGTGTACCTGTAGCCCCGTGCTTCAAGTGTTTCCAAGGATACAAGATTTCGCTTCAACAGAGGAATATGCATAACATTCTCCAGTATGTAACCATTTTCATCTGGTGCCTCCAGCATGAATATTCCCTCACTCACCACTTCACAAATCTTACCAACCACTATTCTCACACAAAGATCTCATGTGAACTTGTAAGTAGAAAGCATCCCATCTCAAAGCATATATGAGAAGAACTACCCGAATGAAGAAACCAGTCAGAATACACATCTATAAAATTTGAAATAAGATCATTGTCTAAGCTATCACCTGATTTAGAAACCCTGAATTAGACGCCCCTCTGACTCAACCACTTGTGACAATCATTCTTGTATTGCACAGCCTCTCTGCAATGATGGCAACGAATCTTACCTTCATGTGCACTTGCCTTTTCATTCGAAGTACCATCCACCTCCAAGCAACTCCCAGAATTAAACACTAATTTCTGACTCTCATTCCTTAGTGCATCCTCCTCCAAGCCCTTAATCACATGTGCTACTAAAAACTTATCCTTGGTAGATTTTTCGTCAAGTACCATGACCCTTTCTCAAGCCTCACTAGTTGTTTACAACTGAAAAGCCTCTCAAACTCTCTTCAATGAAGTACTCACTCTCTTGGCTCTCAATGGGGGCCAATACAATAATATATAGAGATCTAGAGAAACCCCAGGTTGATATCTTTATATAATATCCGTTCGGTATTTTTGAAAAGATAATCATACGATAGGAGCCGTACAATCTAATTCTTACCTTTATGTGCACTTGCCCTTTCATTCGAAGTACCATCCACCTCCAAGCAACTCCCAGAATTACACTGATTTCTAACTCTCATTCCTTAGTGCATCCTCCTCCAAGTCCTCAATCACATGTGCTACTAAAAACTTATCCTTGGTAGATTTTCCGTCAAGTACCACGTCCCTCTCTCAAGCCTCACTAGTTGTTTACAATTGAAAACCCTCTCAAACTCTCTTCAATGAGGTACTCGCTCTCTTGGCTCTCAATGGAGGCCAATACAATAATATATAGAGATCTAGAGAAACCCCAGGTTGATATCTTGATATAATATCCGTTCGATATTCTTGAAAAGGTAATCATACGATAGGAGTCGTACAATCTAACATGGAGTAGAAGTTGCACTTCAATCCAATCACCCAGACTCGAATCCTAATTCTACACTCAGCTGCACACAGTTTACTGCCACACATGCGGTCGACTGTGACTAGCGTCTCGCCAATCCAGAGGGATGGTTAGTCGACTGTCCCACTTGGACAGTTAACTGTACCTGCTCCTATTGTTGCTGTTTACTTCTCCTGCGTCGCTTCGACCTCCTTCGATTCATCGTCTTCGTATTGAACCTAGTATGCAAAATATAAATTTAACATTACGTAGCCTGACCTCAAACCTGAGACCTCCCTTTAATGATCCCAAATTCTTACCATTTGAGCTACAACTCAATGATATTTTATACTTGTGATGTAGGATAAAATCATTTTTAAATGAAGATTGACGGGAAGCTACCGGTTAAGTGTTTGGGCTCAATGTCAGTAAGGATCGTGTGGTGGTTGGGGATTACGAGGAGTTGCTTCAAAAGGTGTGGAATAGACTATGCGGTTGGAAGGCAAGTACCGTATCCCTAGGTGGAGGTACAGTATTGGTGAGGAGCGTGGTACAATCCATGCCTCTTTGTGCCATGCCACACGGGTGGGTCAGTTATCAACAGTATTGACCATGAATGTCATCAATTAATGTTGAAAAATATGGAAACGTATGGAAGCGTTATGTAGGGGAATTACAGTGGTATATTGGTAACAGTCAGAGTACACGTGTTGTTGAAGATCCATGGATATTCCATATTCCGCTTGATAAAATGTCTTCCTTTGTCAGTGTTTATGCTTTGAATTCTAACACGATTGTGTCAAATTTGATTGCTCCAAGTCGAGAGTGGAGCCATGGGAAGCTGTTAGAGATCCTTCCTCCTCCTCTTGTTACTACAGCTGAGAAAATACCTATACCAGCTTGTTATAGGTGGGAATGATGTACATGCTTTCTTTAATTGGCCATTACATAAAATTCCTTTGAAAGTTTTATATACAAAGGATCTCTCTTTAGTTTGCCCCCCCCCCATCTGGCACGGTTTCCACTATTAACGAATTACGAAAGTTCAAACAGTGCCTGCTAGTTAGTATATAATAGTAATTTACACGTGCGATGCACATCTTAATAATTTTTTTAAAATAAAAAATAAAAACTCAGATGTAGTGAGAACTCGAACCTAAAACCTCCTTCATATTACTTATGTATGTGCATCACACTCGTTGATAGATTGACAAATGACACTAAGGCCTTCTTCCATTATAATATTAGAGATTAGAGATTAGAGATAATGGCAAATTTGGAAAGCTAGATGCACCTTCTTATTTCAAGGACTGACTACTTCTGCTTCAACCACATTAAAAATGCCTTAGCTTCTTCAATTTAGGTTTGGTCTATTAATGGTTGGACCGCACCGCAGGGTGAGGTGGGTGTAAGTAATTTTGATTTGTCAATCAATGGTGTTTTAGCTGGTCATGTTGGAAGTATCGAAGTGGAGGGCGACTCCCAAGTTGTAGTGAATCATCTATCTAAGCATTGTGATAAGGATCAGGGCTGGCCCCCTACTTGAGGTAGGGGAGGTGGCCGCCTCGGGCCCCTAATTTTTTCTCAATTTTAGGGGCCCCAAATTTGGTTTTCCTTGTATTTATATATATGTATTTTGCACATAATATTATTTTAGGGGCTCCAAATTTAATTTTTTTAGGCTTTTATTTTCAAAATTAGTACTTGGGCCAGCTTATTTTAGTTGACATTAGTTTCTATGGAGATTTTTTTTCTCAAACATTTATATCTATTTCTTTATATATATATATATCGATTTTTAAGAATTGTAGCAAAAAAAAAATTCCGAATTTTTTTAATCATTTTTTAAAAAACAAATTTGGTATGGGGACCCATTTCGGGAGTTCGCCTTGGGCCCCCATAAACTCACAGTCGGCCCTGATGAGGATCTTATACATCGTGACATTCTAATGCTGTTAAAGAATTAGTAGTGCTTAGTATCAGATACATTTATAGGGAAGCTAACTCATATGCAGACCTCACAGAGATAATTTTTCCAACAAAAAGATGTGAATTAGAAAGAATTGGTCGACTAAATATGCATTGGAGACTGGATACATCAGAATTATATATTTTGTTACCAGAAAATCTATTTTCTGCTGCAGTAGATCATTCGATCGACATGAAATATGGATACAGATTTTTTTTTTAGAAGAGAAAGGTGGAATATGGAATGTGTACCGTTGATGATATGAATCACTTGAATAATATACTTATTCGTTCTGTAGCAGATTTTTTATAAGATCAATTTAGATTGGTGGCACTTAACGATAGTTCCTAATAGTCAGTAGTGCTGAGGTGTGATTCTTAAGGGGCATTTGGTACGTGGAAATGTGCAAGGAAATCCCATATTCCCTCTTAGATTACCTTATTTGGTATGTGGCAAACATAGTTTTGGAAGGAATAATAGATTCCCAAGGAAATCAAAATCCTTTGTTGGGAAGGATTTCCATTCCCCCCAAAAACCATGGGATTTGAGGATTTCCATGGGATTTCCATAACAAACAATAAAATAACAAAAAAAAGTAGAATAAAAAAATATATTCCTCCCTAAAATCATGGGATTTGAGCATTCTTATGTGATTTCCATAACAAACAATAAAAAAATCCAAAAAACTAGAATAAAAAGTTACAATAATAAAGGATTCCAAGAAATGCAATTAGGGCTGTAAATCGTACCGGACGGGATCGGACAGCCATATGTTCAAGCTCGGACCGAAATTGTACTCGGACGAGCTTATGTCTGGCTCGGTCTAGGTCGGACAAACTTTTTATAGTCCGGACTCGGTTCGGTAAAGCATCGGACCGCAATAATATTCGGACGGACTTATGTCTGGCTCGAGCTCGGAAAAGAATCGGACCGAATAATTTGTTCAGTATCGGTTCGTATAACAATTCGGACGGTCCACGGTCGGACCATTTCTCAAGCCGGACTCGGACCGGCGACAGACCGTCTTGTTCATTTTTGTAATGCCCCTGCCCCTAGCTCAGACAATTTAGAAGACAAATTATTTATAGTATAGTACAACTGCCCACCACAGGCTGCCTCTCAAAAGGTGGTTAACCGAATTGGTGATTCTTGATCATAGGCAATTATATTTATATATTATAATATTCTAGTCAATATCCGATGTGGGACAAATCCTATACCTCTTCCCTGTTAATTTTTCTCAAATAGCGGGCCCCCATTTCCTCACCTCCACGTCACCAAACGTGACAGTGGAAAGAAGTAAACAACAGCACTTCATGCTGTTTTTAACACATTGGTGGGCCCCCTCCTATTCCATATATGTTTACCATTTTAATGCCATCAGCCATATACTTATCATAATATATATATATATATATATATATATATATATATATATATATATATATATATATGTATCTCTTTGAAAATTTACGGGGTGTTACACACACCCCCCTTCAGAAATCAGCGTTCTCGCTGAGCACGGGAATGCACAATCTAGTGCAGGATCTCCTTTCTAGCCGATGTGGAGTGGAGTACCCTGATTCTGCTAGCTGCACCGTACCCTGATTCTGCGGGTGGTCCATTATTTTAGGCCGCCACCTCGCTCCTTCTTAGGCATACCTGTACATCTGCTAGCTCCATCTCAGGCATACATCTTGCCCACTATTACCCACACTCGGTGTCGAACGTCGGCTCTGATATCATTTTTAACGCCCCGAATTCCAAATAAGACCGAATTCGAGATTTCACAGGATCATTACACTTCACTTCGTACAATTTTACAAGGAAATTTAAACTTTTCATAATACATCAGAGTTCTTTACATTTATTACACAGCGGAAGACAAAAATAGATTACAACAAAATACAATTACAACATCTTTAACTTTCAAGCAGCATTTCCACTTTGAAATCCAATACCTGTATGTAAAACTGTGGGAACGTCAGTTGATTACAACCGACAAAATGTTATACACGGCTATCATCTCTATGCCGAAGACAGTATAACGATCTCCAAACTTTAACAAATCACAAAACTTGAATGAGATAAAGTGTTAAATTGTAACTACGCTAAGCATGTAAGTGTATGCCATGTCTTAATGCCTAATGCAAATATTTTATACTAAGATGACACTAATGCATACTTGTTCGGATTCTATGCATCCCATACTACACAAGTCCGAGGGCAAGTACCTACGTACTCCACAATAAAGGGTTCGATCTCTCGCCATGAAAACTACCTAGTAATAAGACAAAGTTAAGACGTTCCAAGAGTACGGACCCAGTCCCGGAGAACCGTCGCAAAAATTCCCCCGCCCGACTGTTATACAGACTCCTCGTCGTGCGAACCTCCTGTAAGTGCTCCTCTAGCCCCGGTATACGTAAATGCTTGGAGTACGGCAAACTATCCGTCCGACTATGCATAGTCCCGGATTTAAAATAAAAGCTCGTCTCCCATGAGGTAACCACAGCCCCTGAGTACTCCGCCCGACTGGGTCTATAATCCCGATGAACCGCCGCAACAAGCCCACCGCCCGATTATATAGAGTGCCCCACTTACGTTTGCCTAGGTCTTACTACATCTTCACTTATATGCCTAGTTCTTAAGTTCAAGACATGAATAAATTATCAAACCTAGAGTTAGTATTACCCCCTACCAGACTTATTCACAATTACCGAGATAGCTTAATGGCCATATCTCAAAATAACTCAATTCTTTTATCTCAACAATGCCGGTACCCGAGGTCTTACTAAACTCTAAATAACAACCTTTTCATGTACAAGAAACCATGGGTATTCATACCCTTCATCATATCATGTTTTAAACTCAAATTATTCTTATCCTTAACTTATTCACAAATGTGATCAAAGTCACTCCATTCATGATTCATTTATCCATTCTAAATTATTTCCCAACAATATTTTTTCTCATGAATTCATCTAATTAAAAAAAAAACTCATTATCAATTTGAGCACATATAGTAATCAAGGATTTCTTACTCAACATAAGTGCATAATCCCATCAAGAGAATTAATCCTCACATCAAAATTTTACTTTTCTTCTACGGATATAAATCATGCTCTTAAATAATTAATTTTGAAGACAATATCTCATTCTATTTCAATTGTCTCTTTTTATTTCTCAAAATACACATGAAAAATTCTTAAACTATTTTTAATAAGTCCCATTTCATTTTATGAGAATAATAGAATTTTCATCAATATTTTTTTTTGTAGTAAAACTTATTTAAATCTTTAAAACCCAAATATATATATTAAAAAAAACTTGTGGTTACTGGGTTTCGAACCCGTGACCATATAGGCCCAAGCCTCAGTCGCTAGCCAAATAGGCCATATGGACTTGGTGTTTAGTTACTACTACGAAATTCCCTTATACACAGTTCTCGGGTTTGAATAAAACTAAAACAAAACACCAAAAAAATGTTGTATGCCACAGGATTCGAACAAGGCCGAAACAAGGAGACATCGCAATGCCAGACCACTAGGCCAGATGCGCCCAATGATATCAAGTATCCTCTTCGACTTTTGTTCAAACCCTCTGTCATTCTTTTATTTTCATAAAAACTTGATTCTTCATTTAATCTAATCTTTTATTAGATTGAAGTTTATATATATGAACTGAATTTATTTTCTAATCAGTAACTCATTGATTTAAAATTCATAATTTAGACAATAATTTATTTCTCCTTATTAATAAGCATGAATTTGTATGTATTCATTTTAATCAAAAGGTATCATATCATATCTTTTATAAACAATCAAATGAATTCAATAGTATCGATTTCACTTTACAAAAATTTATTTGTTTATCAAAGAGGATTCTCAACATATAATCACATATGTATACTAGTTCATAGCAAATATTCAATTTTTTATTTTCTCATTACCAACTAACATGATGTAAATTATTTACCAATCTTAGCTTATCTCACTACTATTCATACTACATACAATAATATAGATCACATCAAAATTTCTATATTACTCATTTATTATTACTAGCATGCATTGTTCTATAATTAGAAAGTATGAGCACACCCACATCACATCAAATTGATCTATATTAATACTATCATATTTTAGCAAGATCAACCTATGAATTAGAAAATATAGAGACCACCAACCTCTTATGAAGATTGAACAAATGAGGAAGTTGGAACACCACTCCTAGCTCCTAGCAATTCCTTCTCCTCCTAGCAAGAACACTTCTTTTTCTTTCTCTCATTTTTGTTTATTTGGAGTGTGAAAAAAGAAAAGAAATGAGGGTGTATTTATAGGACTAAGTGAGGGTTAAAGTATAAAATTCTCCACCTAATAAATTACTCTACTTAATTCCCAACTCCTAACTCCTAAAACTCCTAACTCTTCATGTTTCCAACTCTCCAAATACTTAACTCCCAACTCTCCAAATACTCAACTCCCACTCCCGGCCTCTCACTTTATCTTCATAACTGAACCCCCTCTACATGCACAGCCAAAACTCCCTACACTTTTGCCACGTTACCCTCAAGTGATGTCATCAGCCCAAATGAACACAGCACAACATTGTGCTGTTTCTACCTCTCAACGTGGGCCCCCACTTCCCACTCACACTATAAAAATCCATTTCAAGTTATTTATATACCATGCCATGCATATATTTAAACCAAACAGAACACTTTCTTCATATGTTATATATATACATATATATTTTTATTCTTTGGAAATTACGAGGTGTTACACACAATCCGAAATTTATTTTGAAAATAAATACGCTTAAATACGCGTACCGAAACAAACACGTGCGTCGCATGTAAAATATCAAAATACGAAATTCGACGTTCATCAATGGAAGAATGTTAAAGATAATAAAAATACAATATAAGAAAATATATTTATTAATTTTACAATGTAATTGCTACGTACGTAGAAAACACGTGCATTACACGTACAAACGTATTTAGATCAAAATGCGAGAAGAAAAATAAATTTCCTTTTTATAAAATAGATTTGAATACCTAAAATAACTAATTTAAATACATAGAAAATATTACGCGTAGCGGTGGAAACACGTAGAAAGCACGTAAAATCTAGAGATTGAAATATTGCAATTGGGTTGATGCAAATAAAATAAAATCAATACAGGAAATGCATAATGAGTCGAAAATCAAGATACGTAGTGAAAACACGTTATAAAATACAAGTGTATAACATATAAGGGCAAAATTATCATTTCCAATTTTGCGGGGGTGTTACACTCTCCTTCTTTAGAATATTTCCGTCCTCAGAACTCGCTAGGGTAAAGGTTGTATTTTGTACAAGCCAAAAAAAATATCATTATAGAAAACTGCATACTTTAAGAAAAGTAAATGTAGTATAAAAATAAGTAATGTGGAGAAAACAAGACAAACACTATATAGGAAAACTATGAGTATCAAAATTATATAAGAACGAAACAAGAAAACTCGGAAAAATAACATAAGAAATAAATATAACCAGAAAGATAGGATGGATTGAAGGAAGTTCCATACAAAATAATATTAGGTAAAGCATTAGATAAAACAGAAAAATAAACTTAATCATTAATTTGAAATAGTTCAGAAACAACACTATAAAGAAACATAGTCAATAGATTATTTATAAGTAGGTTTAGTAGTCAAAATCTTTCAATGTAATAAGCAGTAGAAAAATCACGAACTGAATTGATACTATATGACGAAAACTGAATTAGCAATTTAAAAGAAGACTATTGGAAAAGAGTTTGAAAAAATAAACGAGAATGAAATTTAGTTAAAAGTATAGACAACATAAAAATAACTTTGTATACCAATTAATAAAATAGTTTGTAAAGTAACTATAATCATTATACATACGATTTGAAATTTAAAGATATAGAAAGCATACATCGAAATACTTTCAAAATGTTAAGTAGAGCCAGAAAAACCAACATACAAAATTATATACGTACATAGGCATCAAAATTTGTCACGCCCCGCTTTCCAAAAATACGAAATACGAGCACGTAACATTGGCCCAGCGAATGATTTTCATCATCCATAAGATGTTCAGGAATTTTTACAACATCTCACAAAATAATCAGAGTCAGAAACAAAAGAATCAACCACACATGCATAATTGAATCAATATACCAACAGAATTTATTTGAAGCAAAATGTATTAATCTCAAATAAATCAGATCTGAACAAGTCAAAAATCCTGGGTCATACTGCCCAAACACAAAGAATCGACGTAACAGATATATTGTTCAAAATGCACAGCAGGAAATAAATGAAGACAGCAAAAGCTTCAGCCAACTAGAACTTTAGATCACATACTCCATCGGGCAGCTGATCACCAAAATCTGTAATTTGACAAATTGCATGAAGAAGGAAGAAGAAAACAAGTACCCATCAATGCAAGTTACGGGCCACTTATAATGTTGGATACAAGTACATGAAAAAGGTAAACAAATAGCATGGAATAATGCATCAACAGTGATAACTAGCATGAATCAGTAAAACGATGTCAACAAGCATGGTATACTAACAGTACAAATGAATGTGTCAAGTATAGTGTCATATGGTAACTAACAATGTCCAGTAACAGTAAGCTCAGTATTTTAGTGTAACAGTATAACAGTATCGGTCTAACAGTCTCAGCCTAATAGTATCAGTCTTATGTTCTTACAGTCTAGTGTGTATTGCTAGCTAGGTAGCACTTCATGCACCCCAAAAATATAACACATGGTTGCTACAACAAATGGTTTTGCTTTTAGATTTCGTAGTGGACAATAATGGGACAGTGTACTCAGGTATCATTAACAGTAGCAGCAGTAGTAACAGTAACAGTAACAGTAAGAACCTTGTGGTTCTCTTCTCCTCTACACCTTCCTATAGGAAGAAATGTTGACAGGGTCAGATAACAGTAACAGTAACAGTAATAGTAGCAATAACAGTAACAGTATGGAACACAAGTTGTCTTCCAAGTACACATTTTCATATTTTCCACTACTAGATCTTTCCTTAAGAAACCCCGGCTTGATTACTTTTATTATGGTTATCTACAGACATGAATAGATACGAAATAGTGTCGAACTAAGATGGTATAATCAGTAATAAGTTTTGGAAAACAAATAAACGTGCATAGATGATATACAGTCACATAAACGAGCAAAACAACGTATGTTCATATTCAGGTCAGCATGACAGTACAGTACTAAAATAGTGATTCCCATTACTACAGAAGTCCAAATCTGAATCCGTCAAAAAATATGGAAAATAGACTTCCACACAAATCCAGAGATTATATATAAGTCATATATTACTTCACAAAATCATAACTCAAAACTGATTTGAATCCAGAAAACACGTTCAGCCAGAAATCAGTAAACCGTATTCAAAAATAGATAAACAGCATTAAAACTCCTCAAATAAATCCAGGAAAAATCTGGGGTAATCCTCTATATGTCTAGCATCAAAATATAAAGTTTCATAATATTCCAGTAAAATTAGTTTAGTCAACAAAAATCAAAAAACATCAAAAAACGATAGTTTGGCAAATCTGGAATTCCCAACACTGTTGTACGAAAACTGTGATATCTCGCAAACCGTGAAACAAAATCCAAATCCGCCAAAGGTAGGTGAAAATAGACAAAATAATCTAACTTTCATATTTTACAAATATTTTTCATACAGTAAAAGGAAATTGGGTGAAAATACAATTCCTTACAGAACAGCGAGCAAAATATAGCAAGTATAGCTTTCATAAACAAGCATGAAACGGCATATAAAACGCATCAATAAAATGCACCAAAATTTTGGGTTATCCCTAGATAGATACAGAATTACTGTGCAAAGTTTCAGATCACAATAATATAGTTAGGATTAGTATCAAAATAGTTTAATCATCAAAATTATCAAGAAATGAAATCTAGAAATAGAATATACCTCTGTAGTAAAACAGCCATAACTCACTCATACGAAAACAAAATCGATCAAAGTCAGAGGGATTGGAAAGAAGACAGATTTCTCTAAAATTCTTGTCAAATAAAAAAATTAAGAATTCTGGCCTTAATATTGTCTAAAATACAATTCAAAACCGATCATCGACAAATTACAAATTATTCTCTAACAATAAAACCAACATAGATTATACGAAACTTGTTCCAATAACAATCAAACATGGTATAAAGTCTATTAAGTGTCCAAAAATCATGAAATAGAGTATATAACATATTCACAACCATCATATCAAATGGATCTTATCAAATACATAATTTCACATAATTATTTCACATATATGAATAGATCAAGAATGGTCAAACCTAGTTGTTTTCATGTCAATTTTGTATCGTGAGGCAACTATGTTCAAATAGCACAATAGAGATAAAACCCATCAAAGATAATACACACACGAGTTGTCTCTAAAACACAACTACACTATAAGCGGTATTTTTGATTTGTATCGTACAAAGGAATTGGAGTACAAGTTACTTGCCTGGACGACGACGAATCCAACGGAAGAGAAAGGGAATAACGGGAACGGATCCCGGGCACGAACTCAATACCAACGAACGAACGAGCACGAACAAGATGCACAAGATGATCACGATCACAATCACGAACACAACATACAGATCTCGATGATCAAGAGGATGATCAAGATGATGAAGATCACGAGATCCAACGGCTAGATCAAGATCATTTCAGATCAGACGGCTCTGAACGAAGATCAAGATCAAGATCAAGATGTGATCAAGTATCTTGATGATGATGATGATGATGATCGGATCAGATCGATGATCGGACGGTCCACAATCAAAGCAATCAAGAACTCCAAGATGATGATGATGCGATCAACGGCCGAGATCTAGAAGATCAAGATCACCAAGGCGAAGGATGGCCAGGATTCAAAGATCAAAACCCGTGATCACAACAAATATCGACAACAACCCATGATCAAAATAACTATCAACAGCAACCCCAAGATGGCTGCGGCTCGCGAAAGCAACACAAGGAAGCTACACTGGCTACTCCGACGGTGGTGGACGATGGCGGACAGGCAGAGGGTGCTACCGCAGGTGGCTGCAGCCTGGTGCTGGCTTGCTGCTCTCTGGCATCGCAACACAGGGGAAAGGGGACCAGGCGGACCAAGGGGTCGCGACGGGACATGCCAGGAGAGAGAGCGGGAGGGAAGGTGGCGGTGCAGTCGGGAGGATGGTGGAGAGGAAACGACGCATGGGTTTGCGGCTGCAGGGTGATGGTCGGGGAGAGATGGGTCGGGAGGGTGCCGAGGTCGCTGCGGCGCAACTCAGGGGGAGGGGGAAGACCAAGGAGAAGGGAGAGAGAGATAGGAGAAGTCAAAGGTGGAAGGGGAGATGAAGCGGCTGGGTTATATAGGGATAGTGAAAATAGGGTTAGGGTCATGCACGGGGGGGGGGGGGGGGGGGGACGGGTCTGGGGAAATGTGGGTATCGGGTTGGGGTTGTTTTAATGGGTAGTGTAATTGGTTTAATGGGTGCACAGGGATTTAGGTTTAGTTAAATGGGCTGGGGGGTTAACGGGTATGGGTTTGGTTAAAATCCAATAGGAACATATAGGGTTTTAAAATTGGGTAATGGATTATCCAATAAGAAAAATTAAATAATATAATACTAATTTAATTAACACTCAAATTAATAATAATAATAATAAAATAGAGTGGCTTTCAAAATAAATGGCTATATATAATTTGCAAGATACATTTTGTTTTAGTCGAGTTAAAAGAATAATGATAATAATAATAAGAATAACCGAAATACTAATAATAATAACAATAGTAACAAAAATAATAGGATTTGAATTACTACATAAATTCATTAGAAAATAGCCACAAATAAAATTATCGATTACAAATAGACTTTAACGGAAGATCCAAGAATACATTTTAAAAAAGAATTTGAAAGCGGAAAAATAATTTACAAAAATTTTAAATGTAGAAAATGCACAGAAAATACATATATACGGGAAACAGGGGTTACAAATCCTACCAACCTTACAACAAAATTTTGTCATCGAAATTTGCTTAGGCGGTACATAGGACAGGGAAAAAGCAAACAGGGGAAGGTTAACAAAACAGAGGGCTAAAGGGAAAGGAACAAGGCAGTGGCAATACCAGAAAAGAAGGAAGTAGATAACAATGATGTCAAATGGAGTGCAAGGAAAGAAAATAAACAATATCAAAAAGAAAGAAACAACATAAGATAACAAAGCAAGATGAGGAGTAGGTAGAACTGGAATCAAAGAGAGAATGGATAGGAGAGAATTGAATCAAATAATGAATTGGGTGCATGATGGCAAAATGGAATGCAAGAAAGAAGTAACCGGTATAAATAAATATGAAGAAGAAACAACACAAGACTTGCAAAATAACAAATTAAAGAGATGAACAAATAGATAGAGCTGGAATCGAAGAAATGATGGACAAGGAAGAGATAGACCAAGCAATAAGTCAACGGATGAAAACGAATGCAAGAGATAGGGAAAAGCAAACAATGCAATGAAGGAGAAGCAACAATAGGATCTTGGGACCTGTGGGTTATGGGCCCACTACGCTTCCGCTGCGCCACTCTGATGGTGACGTTCCAAGTTGCCGACATGTCGTTGTAGACCACGTGACACCAAGCGACGATCCGTGCAGGAAGAAAAGAATAAGACACCAGAATAAATTTGGGGTTTAGATGAGGGCTTTAATTTAAATAATTAGGTCAATACTAAGGGTGTTAACAAAAATAATATTAATAATACAAAAATCAACACATATTAATAATAAAATAATAATGACAAAAATAATAAAAATAATAATAACAATACTAATCATCATAACCATACTGGTAAAAATAATAATAATAATAATAATAATAAAAATATTAATAGTACTGGTAAGGATAATAATGCAGACAGAAGATAATTTGGGTTCATCATTTTTGTGAAAGTAATTCAATATTAACAACAAAAATAAAATAAAATAAATACAATAATAATAATAGTAATAGTAATAACAATAATAATAATAATACCAATAATAATAAGGAAAACAATAATAATAATAGTAAAAAAAATTTAATGTGGGTTCGCCTCATTTACATCCATCTGTAGACTTGCCTTCTCGACATCAAGTTGCAGGTTTGCCTCCACGACATCAGGTTGCAGATTGCCATCTGGATATTCGGTTGCACATTTTGCCTTCCCGATATCCAGTTGCAATTTGCCTCTATTGACGTATAGTTGCAGGTTTGTCATCTCAACATCCAGTTGCAACAAAACGATGAACGAGATGATGCAATCTTCCATGCGTACTTAGATATTGATTGCTCAATTTTTGATATTTGTGATATTAAAATACACAATTATTCAAAATTACAAAATTTTCGTTTTAGAAAATATTTTTATAGGAGATCCAAAATATAACAAATAATAATCGAAATACACAAAATATTCTATATATATATATATATATATATATATATATATATATATATATATATATATATATATATATATATATATATAACGAAAATATAGGCAGGAGAAGAATGAATTTTATACTCAATAAAGAGTCAACAAAGGAGGACGACTACAAGGAACGAAAGAAAATAAGATATAAAAGAATTGAATATGAAGGATGAGGAACGAGGGGGCACAAACAGAATTTGAAGAGAATATGGCAAGGAATGAATAACTAGCATGATCTTCAAAATGAGTCAATAAATGAAGATGAATGCAAGGCACGGAAAGCAATGAATGACACACGAGTTGAAATAAGAAGGAATCAACGAGACAAGCAGAAAATAAGAGATTGCTTGCACCAGAATCAAAGAGAACATGCGCAGGAAAAACAAACAGGGACAACACCTAAGATAGAATCAAAAGCAAGAGAAAAAGAATTGATAATCAAGGATGAGGAAAACACAATGCAGAAAGATAATATGAAAAATAATGCAAGGTGAATGAAAGAATCAAAGGAATATGGGTACAGAAAGAACGAAACTATACCCAATAAAGAATTAACAGATGAGAACGACTAAAAGAGACGGAAGAAACAAGGAATCAAAAAAATCGAATAAGAAGGGATCAAATGAATGGAATAAGACTAGTATCGAGATCAATGTTGATTATTAATTCATTCATGTATGCATGGTCGGTGAAATGTTGCGCCGATCCCAGTTCGAGCCAAACTTGTCTAATATATCAGTGAACTAATACATTAGCCAAACCTGGGCTCCGATACCACTAAAAACATTATCACGCCCCGCTTCCCAAAAATACGGAATACGAGCACGTAACATTGGCATAGCGAATGATTTTCATCATCCATAAGCTATTCAGAAATTTCCACAACATCTCACAAAATAATCAAAGTCGGAAGCAAAAGAGTCAACCACACATGTATAATTGAATCAATATACCAACAAAATTTATTTGAAGCAAAATGTATTAATCTCAAATAAATTAGATCTGAACAAGTCAAAATCCTGGGTCATACTGTCCAAACACAAAGAATCGAAGTAACAGATCCATTGTTCAAAATGAGCAACAGGAAATAAATGAAGATAGCAAAAGCTCTAGCAAACTAGAACTTTAGATCACATACTCCATCGGGCAGCTGATCAACAAAATCTGCAATTTGACAAATTGCAGGAAGAAGGAAGAAGAAAACAAGTACCCATCAATGTAAGTTACGGGCCACTTATAATGTAGGATACAAGTACATGGGAAAGGTAAACAAATAGCATGGAATAATGCATCAACAGTGATAACTAGCATGAATTTGTAAATCGAGGTCAACTAGCATGGTATACTAACAGTACAAATGAATGTGTCAGGCATAGTGTCATATGGCAACTAACAGTGTCCAGTAACAGTAAGCTCAGTATATCAGCGTAACAGTATAACAGTATCAGTCTAAGAGTATCAGTCTAAGAGTATTAGTCTTATGTTCTTACAGTCTTGTGTGTATTACTAGCTAGGTAGCACTTCATGCATCCCAAAAACATAACACATGGTTGCTACAACAAACGGTTTCGCTTTTAGAATTCATAGTGGACCATAACGGGGCAGTGTACTCAGGTACCAGTAGCAGTAACAGTAACAGTAACAGTAACAGTAAGAACCTAGTGGTTCTCTTCTCCTTACACCTTCCTATAGGAAGTAATGTAAACAGGATCAGATAATAGTAACAGTAATAGTAGCAGTAACAGTAACAGTATGGAACACTAGTTTCCTTCCAAGTACACATTTCCATATTTTCCACTACTAGATCTTTCCTTAAGGAACCCCAGCTTGATTACTTTTATTATGGTTATCTACAGACATGAATATGTACAAATAGAGTCAAACTAACATGGTATAATCATTACTAAGTTCAGGGATATAAATAAACGTGCATAGATGATATACAGTCACATAAATGAGCAAAACAGCGTATGTTCATATTCAGGTCAGCATGACAGTACAGTACTAAAATAGTGATTTCCGTTGCTACATAAATCCAAATATGAATCCGTTAAAAATCTGGAAAATAGACTTCCACACGAATCCAGCGATTATATATAAGCCATATACTACTTCACAAAATCATAACTCAAAACTGATTTGAATCCAGAAAACACGTTCAGCCAGAAATCAGTAAACCGAATTCAAAGTTAGAAAAACAGCATTAAAACTCCTCAAATAAATTCAGGAAAAATCTGGGCTAATCCCCTATATGTCTAGCATCAAAATATAAAGTTTCGAAATATTCCAGTAAAATTAGTTTAGTCAACAAACATCAGAAAATATCAAGAAACGATCGTTTGGCAAATCTGGAATTCCCAACACTGCTGTACGAAAATTGTGATATCTCGCAAACCGTGAAACGAAATTCAAATCTGCAAAAGGGAGATGAAAATAGACAAAATAATCTAACTTTCATACTTCACAAATATTTTTCATACAGTAAAAGGAAATATGGTGAAAATACAATTCCTTACAAAATAGCGAGCAAAATACAGCAAGTATAGCTTTCATAAACAAGCATGAAACGACGTACAAAACACATCAATAAAATCCACCAAAATTCTGGGTAATCCCTAGATAGATATAGAATTACTGTGCAAAGTTTCAGATCACAATAATATAGTTAGGATTAGTATCAAAATAGTTTAATCATCAAAATTATCAAGAAATGAAATATGGAAATAGAATATACCTCTGTAGTAAAACAGCCATAACTCACTCATATGAAAACGAAATCGATCAAAGTTAGAGGGATTGTAAAGAAGAAAAATTTCTCTACAATTCTTGTCAAATACAAAAATTAAGAATTCTGGCCTTAATATGGTCTAAAACACAATTCAAAACTGATCATCGATAAATTACAGATTTTTCTCTAACAACAAACCCAACATAGATCATACGAAACTTGTTCCAATCACAATCAAACATGGTACATAGTCTACTAAGTGTCCAAACATCATGAAATAGAGTATATAATATATTCACAACCATCATATCAAATGGATCTCTTCAAATACATAATTTCACATAATTATCTCACATATATGAATAGATAAAAAACGGTCAAACCTAGTTGTTTTCATGTCAATTTTGTGTCGTGAGGCAACTATGGTCAAATAGCACAATAGAGACAAAACCCATCAAAGATAATACACACACGAGTTGTCTCTAAAACCCAACTACACTATAAGCGGTATTTTTGACTTGTATCATACAAAGGAATTGGAGTACATGTTACTTGCCTGGAAGATGACGAATCCAACTGAAGAGAAAGGGAATAACGAGAACGGATCCCGGGCACGAACTCAATACCAACGGACGAACAAACACGAACAAGATGTGCAAGACGATCACGATTATAATCACGAACACAACATACAGATCTCGATGATCAAGAGGATGATCAAGATGATGAAGATCATGAGATCCAACGGCTAGATCAAGATCATATCAGATCAGACGACTCTGATCGAAGATCAAGATGTGATCAAGTATCTTGATGATGATGATGATGATCGGATCGGATCGACAGTCGGACGGTCCATAATCAAAGCAATCAAGAACTCCAAGATGATGATGATGCAATCAATGGCCGAGATCTAGTAGATCAAGATCAAGATCACCATGGTGATGGATGTCCAGGATTCAAAGATAAAAACCCATGATCACAACAAATATCAACAGCAACCCATGATCAAAACAACTATCAACAGCAACCCAAGATTGCTGCGGCTCGACGGAAGCAACGCAGGGAAGCTGCACTGGCTACTCCAACGGTGGCGGACGACGGTGGACAGGCAGAGGGTGCTGCTGTAGGTGGCTGCGGCCTGGTACTGGCTTGCTACTCTCTGGCGTCACAGTACAGGGGAGAGGGGACCAGGCGAACCAAGGGGTCACGATGGGACAGGCTAAGAGAGAGAGCGGGAGGGAAGGTGGTGGTGCAGTCGGGAGGATGGTGGAGAGGAAATGACTCATGGGTTTGCGGCTGCAGGGTGATGGTCGGGGAGAGATGGATCGGGAGGGTGCCGAAGTCGCTGTGGCGCGACTCAGGGGGAGGGGGAGGACCAAGGAGAAGGGAGAAAAAGAGATAGGAGAAGTCGGAGGTGGAAGGGGAGATGAAGCGGCTAGGTTAGCAGATGGGTTATATAGGGATACTGAAAATAGGGTTAGGGTCATGCAGGGAGGGGGGGGGGGGGGTCACGGGTCTGGGGCAATGTGGGTATCGGGTTGGTGTTGTTTTAACAGGTAGTGTAATTGGTTTAATGGGTGCACAGGGATTTCGGTTTAGTTAAATGGGCTGGGGGGTTAACTGGTATGGGTTGGGTTAAAATCCAATAGGAACATATAGGGTTTTAAAATGAGGTAGTGGATTATCCAATAAGGAGAATTAAATAATATAATACTAATTTAATTAACACTCAAATTAATAATAATAATAATAATAATAATAAAATATAGTGGCTTTCAAAATAAATGGCTATATATAATTTGCAAGATACATTTTGTTTTAGTTGAGTTAAAAGAATAAAGATAATAATAATAAGAATAACCGAAATACTAATAATAATAACAATAGTAACAAAAATAATAGGAATTGAATTACTACATAAATTCATTGGAAAATAGCCACAAATAAAATTATCGATTACAAATAGAATTTAACGGAAGATCCAAGAATACATTTTTAAAAAGAATTTGAAAGCGAAAAAATAATTTACAAAAATTTTAAATGTAGAAAATGCACAGAAAATACATATATACGAGAAACAGGGGTTACAAAATTATACGGGTGAAACAACAATATCATGATATGAAAATTATAAATGATTTGTAGGAGTAAAACAAAACATCATAGTAGAAAAGCATTAATATATTATTGAAATAATACAAAAACTAATCATATAGAAATAACTTACAAATTAAAGAAAAAATGTATAAATATCAATTTTATTTTTGTTAGGTGAGTAGACACCAAATCTAAGATGAGTTAGTAGCAAAACACGGTGAAGTTGTATGAAATACTTACTTATGTAAAGATACAAAATAAAGAAGAAGACTGCAAGCTAGCTGAGATTAAGTAGTAAATACACAAGTAGGTTGGATATAGAAATCAGTATAAATATAATGCCAGGTTACAAAATAGTATAAGCTAGTATAAAAATAGAATAATGGTATGTAAATATTATCGAAAACAAAGTAGGGGTTATCAAAGTAGACAATCTTCTTCTGGTGTAGGTTCGCTTCGTTGGTATCTAACTGCAGACTTGCCTCTACGATCTCAAGTTGAAGAATTGCCTTTATGACATCCGATTGCAGTTTGACTTCTGGACATTCGGTTGCAGACTTTGCCTCCCTGACGTCCAATTGCAGTTTGCCTCCATTGACGTCTAGTTGCAGATTTGCCCTCTCAACATCAGGTTGCACCAAAAAGGGAGATGGAAAGATGTAATCTTCCATGTACTCTTGGACATTGGAATGTTTAATAAAATATTGTATTATGTTTGAAATCAGTGATATAAAAGTGGATGAAAAAGTGGCAAATAAAGTAGGATATTAAAATATTAAATAGATAGACTTTAAATATAGGATATACAAAATTTGTAATGAAAATGATTTATAATATTAAGATGAAAATAGTGTAAGGCATATGCACGAGATGAAAACACAAATGAAAACAATAATCATGTAGTGTATGTATTATGTTGAAGAGACGTAAAACCACAAAATTAATGAGTAGCGATTACTAATAAAAGTGAATGCAATAACAATATTATTGAATGTAGTCAATAAAATGAAATGGTATGTCATATTTATATGGGTAGAATATTTCAATCTTGTTAAAATATACTGAAATGTATAAGACAATATAAGATAATGAAAAATATAGTATCACAAAATTAAATCATACAAAATGAATGCACATAAAAAATTCAAAATACAATAGAAATAATAATAGTTGCAAAATTTAGTTAATAATTGGCAATAAAATACATAATGTAATAGAAAATGTAAATGGATAAACATAAAGGGATATAAAAATACGAAGGACAATGCTTTAAGATTGAAATACAGATAAAACAACTTCAAAAGATCGAGACTGAGAAAGATAGACAAAATAATAGATATTCAAGTGATTAATAGTATAAGAAAATATTCATTTGAAAAATATTGAAGGTTGAAAAGTATTATGATAAAATTCACGAAAAATAATTTGAGAGGGAGGTGTGTCTAAGTGTAATGTATCATGAATGTAGGGCAACCAACTACGCTTCCACTGCACCACTCTGATACCCAGGAAAAACATGCTCGCATACAATCTCACATCAATGTATACGAGAAGAACATCATGAATGAAGTTGAATGCAAGTAGTTATTGAACCTTTGTTCACGACTCTAGCCATCCAAAATGAAAAGGGAAGAGAATACATCGGTGTATAGAGCAACACAAATGTAAATCACTTATATTTAAATCTCTATAAGCTGAAACTCACACTCTAATGTCCACTCTAGGGTGTCGTTCCTTATAACTTTGTACTACTTATGAAGCGTGGCTCTGATACCATCTGTAACGCCCCTGCTCCTAGCTCAGACAATTTATACAATTTAGAAGATAAATTATTTATAGTATAGTACAACTGACACCACAGGCTGCCTCTCAAAAGGTGGTTAACCGAATTGGTGATTCTTGATCATAGGCAATTATATTTATATATTATAATATTCTAGTCAATATCCGATATGGGACAAATTCCATACCTCTCCCGTGTTACTCTTTCTCATATGGTGGGCCCCCATTTCCTCACCTCCACGTCACCAAACGTGACAATGGAAAGAAGTAAACAACAGCACTTCATGCTGTTTTTAACACAATGGTGGGCCCCCTCCTATTCCATATATGCTTACCATTTTAATGCCATCAGCCATATACTTATCATAATATATATATATGAAAATTTACGGGGTGTTACACCCCCCTTCAGAAATCAGCGTCCTCGCTGAGCACGGGCATGCACAATCTAGTGCAGGATCTCCTTTCTAGCCGATGTGGAGTGAAGTACCCTGATTCTGCTAGCTGCACTGTACCCTGATTCTGCGGGTGGTCCATTATTTCAGGCCGCCACCTCGCTCCCGCTCAGGCATACCCGTACATCTACTAGCTCCATCTCAGGCATACATCTTGCCCACTCTTACCCACACTTGGTGTCGAAAGTCAGCTCTGATACCATTTGTAACGCCCCGAATTCCAAATAAGATCGAATTCGAGATTCCACAGGATCTTTATACTTCACTTCGTACAATTTTACAAGAAAATTTAAACTTTTCATAATACATCAGAGTTCTTTATATTTATTACACAGCGGAAGACGAAAATAGATTACAACAAAATACAATTACAACATCTTTAACTTTCAAGCAGCATTTCCACTTTGAAATCCAATACCTGCATGTAAAACTGTGGGCACGTCAGTTGATTACAACCAACGAAATGTTATACACGGCTATTCTCTCTATGTCGAAGACAGTATAACGATCTCCAAACTTTAACAAATCACAAAACTTGAATGAGATAAAGTGTTAAATTGTGACTACGCTAAAATATAAGTGTATGCCATGTCTTAATGCCTAAGATGACACTAATACATACTTGTTCGGATTCTATGCATCCCATACTACACAGGTCCGAGGGCAAGTACCTATGTACTCCACAATAAAGGGTTCGATCCCTCGCCATTAAAATGACCCAGTAATAAGACAATGTTAAAATCGTTCCGCGAATAGAAAACACGTGCATTACACGTACAAAAGTATTTAGATCAAAATGCGAGAAAAATGAATTTCCTTTTTATAAAATAGATTTGAATACCTAAAATAACTAATTTAAACACATAGAAAATATTACGCGTAGCGTTGGAAACACGTAGAAAGCACGTAAAATCTAGAGATTGAAATATTATATTTGAGTTGACACAAATAAGATAAAATCAATACGGGAAATGCATAAAGAGTCGGAAATCAAGATACATCGTGAAAACACGTTACAAAATATACGTGCGTAACACACAAGGACGAAATTGTCATTTCTAATTTTGCGGGGTGTTACAATTTTACACCCCTAAATGCAATGTATTATACCAAACGCGATAATGCAACATTCCTGGGAATCTTCATTCTCACCCTCACATTCTCGGGAATCTTTTTATTCCTAGGAATTTTTCAATCCGTGTACCAAATGCCCCCTTAGAGTGTTAGAGGAGGACGTGAAGGGTGTTCCTTGGACTAGATTATAAATGTTATTTGTTTGTAGTTCTGTCTTGATTAAACAAGAAGAAAAAAAATCATTTTAAATTAAAATTAGGCTATGCATTTTTTTGCTTGCCGAAGAACAACTGTAGGCGTTAAGACTCAAAATTTCCATATTTGGATAATAGAAATAGGAAATTTGAGTTGTTGCTGTAGACGTTTAGACTCAAAATTTCAAATTTGTTTTTTTTAAATTGACGGACAATTGATGATCTATCGTCTCTAAAAATTTTATGGATTTTTTAAAAGTTTAAAGATAAGGGACAATGTATGAAATCTCGTCCTAGGTTATTAAAAAAAAACTAAATCAACGGAAAAGATATTGCTTCCGAGGTTAAAATAAATAAATAAATAAATAAATAAATAAATAAATATATATATATATATATATATATATATATATATATATATATATATATATATATATATTAAATGACACGGATGGTAATTGATTTACCGTCCGTTAAAAAAAATAATTAAGGTTAAGGGACGAGAGATCAAATCTCATTCCAGGTAAATAAAAAATAATAAAAAATAGTTCTCAACGGACGCAAGAAGATCTTGCGTCCAAGGAATTTTTTTTTCTTTTTAAAAAATATAAAACAACACGGACGATAAATAATCTACCATCTGACAAATTTTTTTTATTTATTAATTTTTCTGTGACGGGACTTCTTTTGTCTTCCGACATGGGTGGGGTTAAATTTCACATCGGACACTAAATGAAGTTTAATCCAAGAGTGTTAAAAAAATTTGGGTTGGGACGAGAAATCATCACAGTGATCCAACAATGTGGAAACAGGTTGTCGACGGCTTGCCTCATATTTGTAAGCATATTACCGAGCACTTTTATGGTGGTTTTTGTAACTCTAGAGGGATTTGAAATTGTCCAATTAAAGCATACAGGGTGTGCTCTCGTTCCCCACTAGTGAAGAAACTAATTGATAGTGCGGGGTGGCACCATTTTTTTACAATTGATACCGAAAAGTCATCTCATCGGCTAGTCGAGACCTTAGTTGAGAGATGGTGGGATACTACCCACACATTTCACCTGCCGTGCGGCGAGTGGGATTCACCCTATTGGATTGGGCAATGCTAACGGGAATATCCATCGGAGTCGGTGAAAAGCCTTTGTGCAATGATGAAGACAACCCTTTCGAGGTAGTGAAGGCCCGCTTCTTTCCTGAAATAACTGAATCTGATTAGAAATCTCAGGGACTACGTTATTCGTTCCTGGAGAAGTATTTTCATAGCAGTATAATCGAGAATGCAAAATTGGATAATACTTTAGCTATGACGGTTGCACGAGCATTCTTTATGTTCTTAACTAAATCTGATTGGAAATCTCAGGGAATATGTTGTTCGTTCCTGAAGAAGTATTTTCATAGCAGTATAATCAAGAAAGCAAAAGTGGATAATACTGTAGTTATGACAGTTGCACGAGCATTCTTTATGTTCTTCTTTGGGGAGTTTTATTTCTCCAATTCTGCTATAGTTGTAAGATGTGGTTGGCTTGCAGCACTTGAAGATCTTACTAAAGTGGGCACATATGATTGGGATAGTCCCGCACAGGCATTGTTGTATATATCTCTCGATTCATGTTGCAGAAATAAAGTTAAGGCTTTTAATGGCACATGGCAAGTACTGGAGGTAACATTTAATTTAATAGTTGTTTAATGATATAATAAATACAGTTTCTATACCCGCCAATTGAAACTAATTACACTAGTACTTCTTCTCAGTATTAGGCTTATGAATACACACACGTATGTGTTCCAAAAAGTTCATCACCAGAAAATCCTGCAGATGCATTACCAGCAGGTGACAAACGACCCAAAATTGCTCGTTGAATCGCAGTGAATTGGAGATGAGAAGAACGGATCAATTTAGATGCAATATATCTATCTCCAGATATCAATTGGAGATGAGTACATTAGCATCTATTATATGGCGACCCTATTTTGGATCGGCATATAAGGAGAGCATGACATTGTCCTTGCGAACATAATGTTGTGACATCGAGTTATCTTCCAATTTCGCGATCAGGTGATAATCCATATACTGGGGTAAATTTAAATTTTAGGATCATATTAATTTAAAAAATTGAATATATTCTGAAGTAAATATATGTGATACAAGGTGTATGGTATCTCGGTGAGCGTTGTTATCGCCAACTGACTGGGATTATTGCTATCCCAAAAAATCCATCAACTATTATGTCTCGAATACCCCCCACAAGATGTTCGTCCACCAATTGACGCTACCCAGTTGGTCCATCCTGTACAACAGCGTATATATGATCAATATTAGGCTACGGTATCAATATGTGCTATTATGAAAACATTCTCTCATGCTACAAATATCGATTCATTGGACTAGCGACTATTAGTGATCCTACTTCCCAATTACCATTTTCATCTCCCTTATATTGTGTGTCGACTGAGCATACAACACAAACCTCCCTTGAAAGGCCTGTCAGGTACGACGAGTGTGTAGTGGATTTGCCCCTTTTTGGCAGCGGTACAGTGTTACGAGAAGTTTTCCACAGGAATCTTTCTAGTTTGGGCCTCGAGGCACACTATCTTATGTGAGTACATATTTAACAATTATTTATTTTTAGAATAATTTATTGGAAAATTGTAACATTGTATCTACTATTGAAAACTAATTGTTATAGGAGGAATTATGTCAGGAATCTTCGAATACTGAGGCTCAGCTATAGCGTATCATTTTTCAGAAAAAGTGTTG